>WBMV01000282.1:245894-462137 GCA_013396655.1 Campylorhamphus procurvoides | reverse complement strand
AAAAAAAAAAAAAGCAAACTGCAAAATGTAGCAAGGTTTTAGAATACCTAAGTCCTTCTTCCCCTTCTAAAGCAGGGAACAGAAGGTAACAGAGATAAAGCTTAACTGTAGAACAGGGTGAGTAGAAACTCAGGAACAGGAAGAATACTAATGCTAAAAATATTGTCTGGTTTGAGCCCTTGATAATCTGTCCATTGTGTGTTATCATTTTCATCTTTTTCTGAAGGACTATGAATAAAAATGAAAAGTTTGCTTACTTTCCATAGAAACTAAGTATTTCTGCCCTTTGCTGTTTGCTTCTGTGGTTTGATTTTTCACTTGGTGGATCAGCATTTCACCTGTGGCATTTCCATGAGGTCATTCAGAGCCATCCAAGAAGCAGAGTGCATTCCATAATGTGTGGGGTCAGGCACAATGGTAATGTTAGGAGGGGAATTTGTTACAGTGATTCTGAAGGTTAATGGAATGCTTTTAATTTTTGCATTGCATGATTCCATTTGGAAATCATCATCTGAAAAGGAATTTGAAACTGACTTTACATCTGTTACTCTCAAAATCCTTACTGAAACACAAAGAAGATTTGAATCTAAGAGAGCGAAAAGATATGAAATAATATGTTTAATAGTAGAGGTGGAGGCTTCTCTGTGTTATTTTGCACTATTTGTTCTATTTCTGAATAAGTAGAAGGCCCTTCCATAGTACCCTGTCCTAGTGAGGTTTTCTGCATTAATGTCTCAGGTTGTAGTTCAAAGCGTAGTGCACAAACATGCCTCAAACTTTTCAAGCAGAATAGACACATATAGCCATGAGTTACATGATGAAAGTCTGTCGCTTGACAGTAGAGACCTTAAAGCATGGAAGAGAACTCAGGAGCTGTCTAGTCCAGTCTATTGCTGAGGGCAGACTCAGCTCTGAGGTGAGACAAGGTTGCTCAGTGCTTTATCCAGACTGGTGTTGCAAAGCTCCAAAGATGGATATTGAACAACCTATGTGGACAATCTTCTTCAATGTCTGACTGTGCTCATGGAGGAAAAAGCTTTACCTTTTTTTTCCTTATTTGGAAACCATTGTTTACGGTCAGAATAAGCACATAGGAATTCAGTATCTCCAAATATCTGTTTGAAGTCCAAACATCTTCTGTGGTCTCTTTCTTTCTCATAGATAGGCAGTGGTATGACCTTTCCTCTGAGCAGGTTTGGTGATCTGGCCAATCCTTGCTTATGAATTGAAGACACATGGCATCATGTTGGAGTCCTTCCTTCCCCAGGCTTATGTTGTCCCACTCATCTTATACGGATATGTACATGACTACAGACATGAATCATGCTCTCTTTTTCTAGAATACTAAAAGCTAAAGCTTATGTGGCACGTGTCATTTATTGCTCTATAATAGAGTCAAGCCTTGGTGAGATAACTATCAGTTAAATTACAGTGTGTACTTGCATTAGGCAGGGAGTCAGATGCAGTCACAGAATTACCTTGGCTCATTACGATAAAAATTAACACTTTACAAGGCCACTGTGATGCTACTTTTGAAAAAAAAAAACCAACACATTCTCACTTTTATTTCCAGCTCATCCTCTACCTTGTGTAGAGGCTCAGGCATTTACCCAGTCACGAAGGAATAGTACCATGAAGTGAAATGGATAAAACCCAAGGTTTTTTTCATCATGTGTTAGTCAGCAGGTAGCACAAGAGTTGAAGAGAACAGTGAGGCAAATAGGAGTGAAATAGTGTTTCTTGAAGGTGTAGGAACACTTTATTGTCAACATAAAGCTGGAATCGGTTTTTTTCTCAGGTATTTGGAGATTGAATGACAGTATCCATGCAAGGACTTACTTTTTTTTTTTTTTTTTTTACATTATGTGCAAAGATGTCACAGGCTTAGTTGATTTCCTTTATATTTTAAATTCTGTATCCTATTTTGACTGATGTACTCAATGTCAGGAAGACAATACTTCGTTGTTGCTTTTGTGAAAGGTAGTGTATCCTGGTGGTTAAATGCACTTGTCCTGAGGAAACATTTCTGAAGCTGCTGCTAATTTCTTTCCCTTCTTATGTTCATGAGTACTCCAAAAGTGAATATTTGTAAGCCTTATCTGAAGTTGCAAATTTTCATTATTCTGATGATGGTTTTTAATATGTATGAAGTTATACTCATCTGGAGTCAAAGAGATATCCACCAGCATATCAAATGACTAGTTATACACTGGACAGGCTTTTTACATACATTCTTCTCAACAGAGATAGGATTTTATTATATTATTTCACAAAGTCTTATCAATTTTCAGAAACAAATTGAAAAATATTTCTCATGAATCTTTATATGAAAGAGGATTACTCAGGTTTTTCCACCATCCCTCTTGAACAGTGGTTTACTGCCTACTGTTTTGGTGCTTCTGTGGCTCACTCTAACCCTCTTTGTATGAAGCATCTCAGAGTGCTTCCTATGTGGCTTATTTGTGACTGTTTTGTAGAAACCAGGTAAATAAAAGTCCAGACCTTGGGGATTTTACTAATGAATACTTAAAAAGAATTATCAGTAGTAAAAAGAAACAAAAGCAAAAATATCTGGGGTCTCTTGCAGCAGCTTCTGTAGAAAAAAAAATAGAGAAAGTGAGACGGCTTGATGATTTAACAGAGCACTTTCACTGTGCTTATTCCAGCAGAATACTGTACTTGCTTTGATGTGGTCATTTGCTATAGTCTCAGGATGGCAATTGTTGAGTAGTGAGAGAGACTGACTGCTCTTGTCTTGACTGGAACTCCAGTGACTGAACTCACAAGTAAGGCTGAAACAGCCACATTTTATGCTGCATGAGTCACATGTGGGGGGAAAGTGTATTAGAACAAGGCGAGGGGGAAAAAAACCAAAACAACAAAACCACAACCAACTCAAAAAACAAAGAACAACTAAAACTCAAAACATATAATTGTTGCCTTTGTCATTCCAGAGGAATTAAAACTTTGTACTTTCCTGTCATATGGTCTGAGTCCCTGTCGTGTTTATTTATTTAGCAAAGTAAGTGATGTATTGTGGGAGAACAATAATCCCTGAAGAAGTAATCCCAAATACCTCTTGTATCTAGATTCTAAATTAAAAACTTCAATATGTTTTGTACATAGGGTAAACTATATACACTCATAATTCCATCTTTTATGTCTCAGACACAAAAGCCAAAAGTATAATATTTTGAATACATGAATTAAATCCTTTTTATTCATGAATAAATCCTGAAAAGATAAAACATTGCTTTAATGGGCCCTGCAGGCTAATCAGAACTACAGATGCTTCTTTTTTGATTGTCCATCTGTTTCACCTGTGAAAATCACTTTAGGTGATTTAGAGTACGAATTCACTTGTAAACTAAAACAAGCCATTAAGCATCCTTTGAAACTGCTAATGCAATTCTGTTATACTAAGGATCAACACAATGTCAAACCAGTGTCAGAGCAATTTTTTGTAATTACATACCATCCAATATGCAGGAGACCAGTCACAACCCACAGGTTCCTGGTCATGACATAACAGTCAGTAAAGGAGAGAAAATAAGCCATTTGTGTATACTTACTGTATGTTTATTTCTTTTGCTTACAGTAGGTCATGCAAGTTACATCCCCACCCCACCCCCCCAATGAAGCAATCTAGAGTTTCAAAATGAGCCTTAAACAAATGATTTATTCTCACCTCACCCCAGAAGTTAAAAAAGGCTATTCAAGTCATTGTGTCAATTTCAAAAACATTTTTAGCCCATAAACTTTTAAACTGTTTCTAAGGTTAACAGTTTTATATGTTTCCAATTGAAATACAATGCAGTTTCATGATTTTGAAACCCTGCGAGTAAATTAATATATTTTTTTTAAAAAACAATGTTTGAAATTTGAATGCAATTTTTCTGACCTCATTAATGAACCATGTGAATATTATGGTGCCCTATGTCAAGATAGGTAGGAGAAACATTATAAACAGTACAGAAAAGGGAAAAAGTATGGATACAGATGTGGAAAAGAACCTATAAAGGGGAACAAAATAGGATAAAACTTTAAAATTTTCAAAAGAAAGAACTGAGAATGGATATGAAAGATTCTTAACATTATCAATAACATTTCAGGTAAATTAAGAAGAGTCATTCCTCATTTCTTACACTAAAATAAATAAGACAGGAAATTTAAAACAAAAGATAGAACTTTTCTGCTGTATACATAATTCAGTTGTGGAAGTTACTGGCATGTGGTGTTATAGATGCAAATACACAGATTTGAAAATGGATCAGAAATTCATAAAAGGAAAATCCATCAAAGGATATTAAACAGGCTCTTCAGGAGAGATAAGAAGGGCAGGTGAAGCAATGGGGTGGGGTTATATGTGAGGGAGGGGCTTGAATGTACAGACCTTGCAGTTGGCAATGGCACAGTTGAGAGCCTCTGGGCAAGGATTAAGGGACAAACAAATAAAGTGGATGGCATTAGGGGAGTCTCCTAAAAGGCTGTCATCTCCAGGATGATGACACCAATGAAGTATTCTACAAGGAACTAAGGGATACCTCTAAATCAAACAGCCTTGTCCTTAGGGGACTTCATTTGTGAGGGATCTGCTGCTCCAGCTGGATCCCTATTCATCCATGGAACCTGATGGGATTCATACAAGTGTACTCAAAGAAATGGTTGATGTCATCATGAGACCTCTCTCAATGATTTTTGAACAGTCTTGGGAGTCTAGAGGCATCTCAGTCAAATGGAAACTTGCAAATGTTGTCCCAGTTTTCAATAAGAGCAAGAGGTATGGCTAAACTTAATTTCCTTTTATGGCAAGATAACCCATCCAGCTGATCAAAGGAAGCCAGTTAATGTAATCTTTTTGGAATTCAGTAAAACTTTTGATACTGTTTCTCACAGTATCCTTCTGGGCAAAAATATCCAGCACACAGCTGGATGAACACATGATGAGATGGGCGAACAATCAGCTCATGGGTCGGGCACAAAGGGTTAGAGTGAATGAGGTAATATCAGTCAGGTGACCAGTCACTTGTGGGGTTCCACAGTGCTCTATTTGAGGGCCAGGGCTCTTTAATGTGTTCATAAATTACTTACAGGCAGGACTTGAAGGTGAACTAAGTTTGTTGATGACACTAAATTGTGAGAAGCTGTTGACTCTTTTGAAGGCAAGAGGCTGTGCAGAGATACTTTGACAAATTAGGGAACTGAGCAGTCACCATTTATAGGGAGTTTAAGAGGAGCAAGTCCTGGATTCTGTGCCTGGAATGGGGCAACCCTGGATTTGTGTACAGACTGGGGAATGAGAGACTGTAGAACAGCATTGGGGAAAGAGATCTGGAGATCCTGGTTGATGACAAATCAAATATGGGTTCGCAGTGCTCTGGCAGCCAGGAGGAACAACCATGTCCTGGGGTGCATCAAGCACAGAACTGCCAGCCGGTCAAAGGAGATGTCTGTTCCATTGTATTCTGCTTTGGCATGGCCTCATCTTGGGTATTGTGTGCAGGTTTGGGTGGCATAATAGAAGAAGAATGTAAAGTTATTAGAAACTGTCAAAAGGAGGGCTATGAAGATGGTGAAGGGCCTAGAAGGGGAAGCCATACAAGGAGCAGCTGAGGTCACTTGGCTCGTTCAGCCTGGAAGAGACTGAGGGGAGACCTCATAGCATTCTGCAGCTTCCTCAAGACGGGAGGTTGATGATCTCTTTTATCTGACCAGTGGCAGGACCCAAAAGAATGGCATAAAGGTCTGTCGGAAGGTTTAGGTTGGATATTAGGAAAAGATTCTTCATCCAGAGAGTGGCTGGGCGCTGGAGCATGTTCCCCAGGGAAGTGGTCACAGCACCAAGCCTAACGGAGTTCAAGAAGCGTTTGGACAACACTCTCAGGCGCATGATATGATTCTTGGGGTTGTACCGTGCAGGGCCACGAGAAGAACTTGATGATCTGTGCGAGTCCCTTCCAACTCTGGATGTTTTATATGTCTATAAGGACCTGCTTGAAGGAGCCCATTCACAAAGTCTGCAGTCCATAAAACTTCTGGAAATTGTAATGGTGTATGAAGGGATGAATCTCATTATGTGGAGATTCTGTTTCTGACACTCCTGGTGAATTACCTGTTACTTCTCCTTGTTAGAAATAAAATATAATGATCTGTATATTTCTTATTTAGCCCATCAGTACATACATTCTTAGATACTATCAAGGATATGATAGGTATTATACAAGGTGTTATAAATCCAGTCATGCCAATAAGAACATTTTGCATGATTTATATGAATCATAGAAATCAGCGTAACTGAAATGTATTAGGAATTTTATATCTGTAAAAAATTGTGAGAGCTGAACTTCAGAAGTACTTGGTTTATATTATAAGAATGTTCTGCCTTTGTTTAAGGCTTGTGAAGAAAACTCAAAGCTGCCAAGTCATTATTTAAGGCATCAACAAACAGGGAATCTAATATTCCCACCTTGAATTTCTGGCAGGCAGATTTTGGCATGTTTAGGACATTGATTGACAGAATCTCTCAGGAGTCAGTCCTGAAGGTGAAAGGAGTCAATGAAGGCTAGATGTGCTTCAGAAGAAAACTGTTAAATATACAAGAGGAGACTGTCCACATATGTAGAAAACCTGGTTTAATAGAGAAATTAGGCTGAAACCTAGGGAAAAAGGAGGATCTATTGCCTCTGGAAGGAGGGTCAAGTAAGTTGGGAGGACTATAAGGATGTTGCAAGGTGATGTAGGGAGAAGCTTAGAAAGGCCAAAACTCAACTAGAACTTGATTTGACTGCTACACTGAAGGAAAAAAAATACTTTCTACAAATAAATTCTCAGCAAAAGAAGCATCAAGGTGTGTTTCCATCATTTGTTGGATTCAAAGGGTAGTGTATGCCAGGGATGAGGAAAAGACAGAGGCTCTCAATGCCTTCTTTGCCTTGGTCTTCAGTACTGAGACCAGTTGTGCTCAGGATACCCAGCTCCCTGAGCTGAAAGTTGATGATGGGGAGACGAGTGAAGCCCCCACAATCCAGGAGGAGTTGTTTAGTGACCTCCTAGGCCAATCAGACACCCACAAACATTATTGGTATCCACCCCAGAGTAATGGCAAAAGAACTTGCTAAACCACTCTCAATCATCTACCAGCTGTCTTAGTTAACTGGAGAAGTTCCAGCTTCTGGAAATTAGCAAACATAACACCCATCTACAAGAATGGTCAGAAGGATGATCTTGGGAACTACAGGCCTGTCAGCCTAACCTTGATTTGAGGCAAAGTTATGGAAGAGATTATCTTGAGTGTGATTACAAAGCACATGCAGGATGCCCGGGGGATCAAACCCAGCCAACAGGGATTTATGGAAGGCAGCTTGACCAACTTGATTTCCTTCTATGACAAAGTTGATCCACTTAGCAGATGAGGGAAAGGCTTTGGATGTGGTCTATCTAGACATCAGTTAAGCATTTGACACTGCTTCCCGCAGCATCCTCCTAGAAAAAACTGGCTGCATGTGGTTTGATTCGGCGGTCTCTTTGATTGGTAAAAACTGGCTGGATGGCCAGGCCCAGAGAGTTGTGGTGAATGGAGCTAAATCCAGTTGGCAACCAGTCGCTTGTGTTGTTCCCCAGGGCTCAGTATTTGGGCCAGTCCTGTTTGCCATCTTTATTGATGGTCTGGGCATGGGGATTGAGTGCACCCTCAATAAATTTGCATATGACACTAAGTTGGGTAGAAGGGTTGAACTGCTTGAGGGTAGGAAGGCTCTTCAGAGAGAGCTGGGCAGACTCGATCACTGGGCTAAGGACAACTGCATGTGATTCAGTAAGGCGAAGTGCTGGGTCCTGCACTTGGGTTACAACCCCATACAATGCTACAGGCTGGGGAGGAGTGGATCAAAACCTGTTCTACAGAAAGGGACTGGGGGGTGCTGTTTGTAAGAGTTGATAAGTAAGTTGTTGGCACCTTCATGTCTCTAGATCAGCCTTTTCTGTATCTAAACTTGTAGCATTGGACTAGTGTCTTTGTATCAGCAGAAAAAGATACCTACTGCACAGTACATACTCTTTCATCCTTGAAGCATATAACAGAGGTTCTGACATCTTTCATGTGGAAATATTGCACTGCTGCAGAACTTCTTTTCCCAATTATTTTCTATGTCAGATGACAAACTTTTACCATCATCTCTATTTGCTGAGCAAGAACATGCTGTCCTGAATGCCCTAAGTGAAGAGAAGGGTAAGGTGAAGGACTGTTTGAATGAGGCTTATTTTCTGTTTAGTAGCTGACACCATGTCTTTCAAGAAAAAAAGAAAACCAAACAACTCTGCACTGAAGCTTTCAAGGTTTTGACAAAACTTTCCAATTCTGTATAAATTATAGAATCTGAGATTCAATCCCAAAATGCACAGAACGTTTCTTGTTTGTGTTTTGGTTATTTTTGACATGTGTGTTTTCCAGAGTTAATTATAAAAGCGGGATTCCTTAATAAGGTGAAATTAAGGAAGTGCTACAGTGTTGAATGCAATTTAAAGCAGAGTTCAGCTCCTGTGGGAGAGAAATGAGAGATGATTATGACAGAGACAAAGGCTAACAGTCCTTAGAGTATTATTTTTTCATTTAGTTTTGAATTAAAAATGAATCTGCTAACAAGATCTTCCACAAACCTGTTAGTGGATTTGAACTAGTTAGCTGAAAGTTTATACTGAAAAGTTCACTAACCATGAGGCTATAGCTTTGCTAAATATGCTGAGAATTATTTTTATTACCATAGTCTTTGCATCAGCCATTTTTAGACATCCATTGGAACGTTATTGAATTGTTGCCATTCTATTGTTGCTTTTGGTGACTTTGGACACTGGGTCCCCAAAACTTTGAAGTAGAGCATCACGCTGTACTATTCTGTTCTAGAAAGATTCAGTACACAGAAATGAAGATGAAATCCCCAAACTTGCAATTTCAAGTATGAGTTGCTGTTTAAAAAGTAATGCAACTTGAATTAAATTAAACACTGATTTATTTAGTATGAGTATTCTCCTTATCTTTTGCAAAACTTGTTACTGATGCAGGAAAAGGATAAAAATGAACCAGGTGTTTTCAATTGCCTAGTTCAGTTTTCACAGAGGAGTCCAGATTACTTTGCAACATAACCTGTATTGCTGGTCTCACATTTTCCTTTGGCTGCTCCCTGAACCATGGGAAATAGACTTAAATTTTAGTGGCTCGGGATTCATGGCAGGAGTATCTGTCATGGTGCTCAGATTGAAAACCAGTTGATGCAACGAACTGGCTCATTCAAGAGAATATGTATATGTTTTTTCCATTAAAAAGGATGTAGAAACAAACACTCTTTAGTCTGTGATTAACCCTGAAAGAAATAAAGAAATCTGAGTTCAGAGTAGGATGCATTGGGCACAATAATATCCAGCCAGCTAAATAAATGTTATTTTTTTATGGCACTACATCAAACAGACAAAAAAAAGAAGGTAGAGGTACCATATCAAATATTAGGCATGCATATATTTATTTGCACTGATCCAGGCAAAAATAAAAAAATATGGATTTTTTGCATTATATCCTTTGGTATTACATTTTAATGTATATCTGCATTAAAAAAAAGACTAGTTCTGTCATTATTAAATGTTAAATTAGAAGAGCAAGGCATTCTTTGTATTCTGAAAAATAATCAGATACATATAAGACTATTTGATGAAAAGAAGGGTTTAAGTTACCTGGAAATCAATTGAAGGAGCAGAAGTTTACAGACATACTATGTTTTTATAAATAAGCTCTTTGCCTTTTTTTTTTTTTTTTTGGTGCAAAGCAAAAAGAAATTGGTTAAAAGTATGAAGGATTAAGGCATTATTATTTATGAGTAAATAGACATAAGAACTAAGGAAAAGGACAATAAACATTAATAAACTTACCAAAACAAATTTCAAAAAAGTAGGGTTAATATAATCTGCAGGAAATCTGGCAGTAAGTGGAAGTATATAATAACAGACTACCCTAATTCAAAAAAAATATATAAATCATATTAAGAGACCTTTAAAGCTCCTGGTGCAGTCATAAAGATATACAGAGCAGAAAGGAATTTTGCAAAAGGTGAGAAAAGAACCACATGACTAATGAATAAAAGCATAAAAATAATAAGAAGCTGTGAGAATACAGTATGAAAGGCTGTCACAGTTGCTGAATTACAACTACCAAACGATATAAAAGACAGTTATGGAGAGAGCTTGTATATACATTACAAGTAGAAAGAAAGCAAAAAAATTGGGTCCTCAATGGAAAGCAAGTATAAGAGGGCAAATGACAGGAACACCTGAGAAATTGTAACAAAGACAGTTAGGTCTGAACCCTGAAAAAATAATGGACTAAGTGATGAAAAATCATTTACTGAAAAATTTAATTCTTTTTACTAACCGTTTTTTTTTTTTTTTTAATACAAACTAGTGGAAAAAAGAGTCAGTGGTTTTTTTTTTTTTCTAAATCTGTGGTGTACTTGATTTGGAAAAGGCGCAAAATAACAGGTTCTGGTTAGTCGCTGCAAGTCATGTTGTGTTGCATCTTAGTTCTAGGCCTGGCAATGTTAAATATTTTTGCAGTATCTTGGATAGTGGAAGAAGACTTATAGAGAAATATCATTAATGACACTGAACTGTGGGGGGGATGCAGGGTCTTTAAAGGACATATATACACTTCAAAATGATGCTGATAATTCAGAGTGAAGTTGAACAATGGGAAATTTTCTTCAGACAAGTACAAAATATTGTGGAGTTAGTGAAGAAGACAAAGGCATATCAAGTAAGTAGTAAACACCCAGACAGAAGACTAGTGCCCAGTAACTACACCAAGAAAACACAAAACAGGGAATAGCCATAAGAAAAAATTGATGAACAGTATGTCCTTTTGTGCACATGCTTCTGTGTGCGCAAAAGTAAATTGCCATTACAGTATTTACCCTGCATTTAGGCAGGCACACAACCTTCGTAAGTTGCAGATAGGGTTAAAGAGGATGTTGGAAAGTGTTGAATTCTTAAATAGCTGAAAAACAATTGTGCATTGAAGTTCATTTGCAAATGTAAATTATGTTTGATATGTATACAGCCTTTAAAACTGCATTAGCAGTTAGCACAAATCCTTTCATGTTTCCTAATCAGGTATTTTCCAGTATATCTTGATCAAATTGGGAAAAAAAATTAAATCATTGGGTGGTGTTGTAGCTCAGTAGGGCTAACATTTGTTCACTATGGCATGCTAGGATGGATATCAAAGGTTAGGTGTAAAGTATACTGATGCAGCTGTGGACCCCAAGCTTGCTTTCACCTGCCTGTGTCTATGGGCAGCCTGCTCTGGTTATCTTTGTAGTAATTACATTATTATAAGTGCAATATTTTAAAGCTCAGTCATAATTTATAGCAAGTGGATTAGTGACCTGCTATCTTTTATCAGTTATTAGATATGAATATTTGCAAACTTTTCAACTCAGATGTATCAGGATAATGGAGTCTCTCAGAGTGTTTAGATAACGTTAGCCCATTATCACTAATATCAGTGATCATAAAAGACATCATAACAGAATTAAATAAGTAATAGACTCTGATGCAAGATATTTTCACACTAATATTGTTGGCTTTTTACTGCATAATTTAGATTATATTACTTTCCAGTCAAATGTCATGAACAAAGGCAATAATTTTTTTGTGAAATACAACTTAAATTTTTGCAGTAATACTTTGTTTATATAGTAAAGTAAATCAAAATTATTATTCTAAGGAATATTTACTCACTATTTGGTCTAGTCTGGAAAATCTGCATAATGAGGTGGCTTCTTGAGTAGGGTACCAGATTTTCCTGAAGTATATGATATTTCATTCTAAAAGCATAGATTATTAATAAATCTTCTAAACTTTGTTTTGGTTCTCCAGCAAAGCTTTTATATATATTAGTCAATATATTAAGCAATTACATTAATTTGATTATAAAAATACTTTAGTAAATATTTTGTGTTCTGTATGAAAGCCAGCATTATTCAGCAGGCCTACTTCATTCATTTTGGGGGGAGAGGGAGAGGCAAAGAAGTGAGGATTAAGAATAAATTATATCTGCTTATACCACAATGAAAATATTACTTTTACATTCTAAGACACAAATATTTATTTGATTTTTTGTAATATTTTGACAGATGAAAATTAAAAACTTTTGAATCCAAGGAGTTTTGTAAGGAACACAGACTGATATAGTAAAATCAATTCAAAATATTTCCAATTATCACTTTTTGGTATTTTAAATAATATTAATTATCCACAATTAAAAATAGACTATGATATTATAAAATCAGGAGGATTTTATACATTTTTCTTATTTCATAATTTATTGTTATATTGGGGGTTTTTTTACATTTGTTTTTCTTTAAATCTTCAGTATGGCCTGTGTTAACAGGGAGTGTGAAGTCTTCTGTTGGACAAATTAAACTACAAATGTTCAATTTAGAGACATGGTTCTTCATCATGGAGAGGTTAAAATGGTGTGGCATGGATCACTAGTTCACGATCTGGTTTACTGGAAACAGCAGGTGATTTGTAGTCAGACCCATGCAGTGGTGCCCCAAAGCATATGCTCATCTCTGAGATTAGCATTCAGTTTTAGAAATAAAATAATGACCTAAATTGTGACTTTCCACACACCTGTGTGTGAAGAATTGACATCAGCAAAATAATTTTCACATTTATATATATACTTATACTTCAAATTAAGAAACAAAAATTCCTTGTCTCATTTCCCATAAGACTTTCAACAAATGTTGCCTTTTAAAATTGTTTTTATGATATCTATTTTTTCTAAAAAATGTTAAACACACTGAAAAATTATATGTCTTTGTTTTTCTGGATATCTTAGCATATGTAAACACAATAATCAATAGTATACCAATACTACAGTTTGGTGCATCCTTTTCATCATGATCTCTTGAAATTCACTAGAGTTTGGCCAGGACTTTCTTTATACACATCAGCTCATGTATATCTACAAGGTTCAGTTCACTGTCACACCAACCTAGATCTAGAACTGGAAGCAGTACAGCTGCAACAATATCAGGGCAATTATTCGTGCTTCTCTGTTAATATCTCTGAATGTTGTTTCACTTTGAAACACAGGAGTGTGTTAACTCCCACCAGTTGTGTGGCACAAAGGGCATAGATATGCCAGTAATCTACAGAATATACACAGAACTGAAGAGGACATTGGTTCTCAGTAAAGAACAGAAGAAATAATTTCAGTCACTAATCTCTGGGGTCAGTCATAAAGGCATTGTTTTGGATGAGAAAAGCAGCTCAGATTCAATATGCATTTCATAGTTACAGTGTTTAGTGCCAGAAAACGCTAGCGGATAATGTAGTTTCCTCTCCTGTAAATTTCATTTCTCCTTGTCCATTTCATTTGTTTTTCTGTGCTAATTCAGGAAAAAACAATAACCAATCTTCTCTTAAAAGTGCTAAGTGGTAAAACCCCACCAACTATCTCATTTTACTTTATCTGTTCTAATAGTCATTCACCATTGTCTGCAAAAGTGGGGTGAAAAATACACTTTGTATGCCTTTGACATTGACTTCACCTGCTAATATTTAATGTCTTTCTCAGGTTAGAGACAAATATCTTCTGTGTTTTTCACATTCTTTTTCTTTTAAATTTCATACATTAAGAAAAGTTGGTACATCAATTTTTGGGTGAGGCATTTTTTGAAGCACTTAGAGCACTTCCTGTCTCTCCTTCAGTGCCATGGTGTCTGTAAAGCTGCTCCTCTCACATATTCTCACACCTCTCTTCTGGCTGTGGTTGTGCAGCAGTTTTTCTCCTTTCTAAATATATTACCCTAGAGGTGCTACCAGTGTCACTGATGAGCTCATCCTTGGGCAGCAGTGGATCCACCTCGGAGCCAGCTCCATGTGCTTTGGACATAGGGCAAGCTTCCAGCAGCTTCTAACAGAGGCCAGTCCTGTAGCCAAACCTCCTACTAAAACCTTGCCACTCAAATCCAATACAATCCCTCAAGTGCTACGGTTTCTGTTAGAAGAGTTGCCTTCAGCACAGCGTTCTCCATGGGCTGCATGGGAATAGCTGGAAGACTCCTTCTTCTATGACCTTGGAATTAACAGGTTTAGTTCCTTGCATATTTTTCTCCCCTCATTATGACTGACTGTTTAGTTTTTGCCCCTTCTCAAATACATTTCCACAGCAGTCACACCAGCTCAGGTGATGGGCTCAGCTGTATCCTGTGGTGAATTCATTGCAGAGCTGACTTGAGCTAACTGTGTCTGGTCTTCTTGCAGAGACCACTCCTGCAGCTCTCTCTGACAAGGAAATAAAATGTTCTAAGATTTTATATTTTTGAGGTGTTAATCTACAAAACCAAGAAAAGCAAAGCAAACAAAGAGCATCCGCAGAAGGAAAGACCACTGAAATTACTCAATCTCATATAAACAGAAACATCATGTGTTCTTAATTGTTCACTTTGAAGATTTTTTATTATGATAAACTGGGAATTAAAGTCAAAAATCTTTTTGTAAAATGTAAAAGTGATTTCTTTCAAAATTAACTGTTTTGCATGAGTGCTGATACTTCTTGTCCAATCCCCTTCTCCCTTTTTAACTCATCTAATAGGGCTAAATGTGTACTGACCTGTCCCTTGTTACTCAGATTGTTCAAAACTTTGGTCCTTAGTTTTAAAGGCATTCTATTCGTATATGTCTATGAATTAAAAGTGATGGAGGTATATGATAGCCACATCTCAATTTTATCATAGCATCTTAAAAATCCTCCATACAAAAAATACGAGAGGTTTCCATAATTGCAGTCAGAGAACATTTGAATATGAATGTTACAAATGCAGTAAGAGAAATATGATTAAGTACACACAAAAAGATCAAATTCATAGTGTTTAAATTGTCATAGAAAACTAGCACAGTTCTAATGATTAGAGTGGTTTCATTGAGAGATTTGAACTCTATTTCAGTCTAGGAATAGCAGAAGCAAGGAAGGGACGACTGGGAACCAAGGATGACTCCACACAGGCCACACTTGCTATGTGCTCACTGATGATACGCAGTCCTACAGGTGCCGAACACAGGGGTCACAGTCAGGGACTTGGATAACAGAGTCAGTTGACAACCCCGATTTGGTAAGTGATAGACCAGGTCCAGGGTCCCTCCAGGAGCCCAGTCAAACAGACTGTCAAGGACAGAGCTGGAACAGTCTTAGGCTGAACTGGAATGGGGTTCCTGGGCCCAAAGGCAGAGGCTTAACAGAGTCCCCAGGCAGGGCTAGTCAGGGTCAAGCAGGTGCCCTTGTGGCCCCTCATGGCCCTGGCAGTTTCTTATTTTGTCTTAGATTTTTGTGGTGGAAAAGAGTATATTGTCTCTTTATGCACTGCATTTTTTTCTATTGTTATTAAATAAAGGATGGTACAGATCTTGATAATTGATAAGCACTTTGAAATGAAAGTTCTATAAAATCATTGAGGAAGAAATTTATTTGCTTATAGATATATTGCAGAAGGAGGAAAAGTTACTACAGATAGATATAATCAATTCTAAAATGTAAATGATTTCTGTGATAAAATCGGTAGAATTAGAAGCCCAAATGTTTGAGATATAAAAGAAAGTTCTTGCTCAGTATGTAACTGAGCAAAACATTGTCACAAAAAACATAAGGGGGAAAGTAAGGTGAATGGTTCTGTGAGTAATCATCATGGATTCCTTGGTAACAACTATATTTAAATTATGCAAGAAAGAGGAGCCTTTTCTGACAGATTTCAGAATAGAAGGGAGAAAATAGGAAGAAGCGAAGATTTAGAAAAAGATCACCTGTAGCTTGATTTGAGCAGTTTAATGTTTATCCTCTTACTTTGTATTGATGAGTTGTTCTTTAAAGGCATTTCAGGTCTTCTGTCTTGTTAACACACCTTAAAAAGATGGAATAATATAACTGACTCAGACCTAACATGACAGCATTTTGAATTTTTATTCTAGCTGTAAGGAGCAACTCTTTTAAAATATATTCACATTTCAATGTAATATCTAACTATGAGTAACTAGAGTGGCAGATACTCAGGAAAACTCAGATTCTAAAATACTTTTTCTAATAAGACCCATGGGATTCTTAATTTTGCTGAAGAGTGGGAGTAATTTAACTTATATTTTAAACTTTATCTCCATCCAGAGTTGCATACCAATTTCCCTTCATGCTCTCCAGAAAATGTAATTAGAGTCTTTTACAGTTTGAACACTGCATACCTATATGTGCTTTTCATTTTAACCTCTGTAGTTACATGAAGTACTAAGGATTACGGAGAGAAGTTAAGTGGGAATTAGCTTCATGAAGAAGTACTCTTTGCTTCCTATTTCCAATGCCTCCAAGTTTCTTTAGTGTGAATTTGGTCATATTGAGAGCTACTGAGAACTCAGTAAATATGACTTTTGCCTTATTATTGGGAAGTGGCCACAGGCCTTGTATTGATCTGACAGCTGGATTGTCTTAGAACTCTCCTGAGGTGTCATGCCCTGTGTTGTTTTGAGCTTGTCTTTGTGCTCTGACAATTGCCTGTTGATCACGTACTACACGATTATCATATATACCAACGGTCTGATGACCCTACGCAGTTACTGGGTAACACACATTGGCCTTCTATGTTCATTTGGGATGGAGAAGGCCAACCAAGTAAAAATACCAGAAAGTTATATTTAGGAAACATTAAAACTGCCCACGACTGAGGAAGGAGTGTTGTATCATGATGAACTCAGGATACTAATCATAGAATAACTGAATGGTTTGAGTTGGAAGAGACCTTAAAGATGGTCTAGTTCCAAGCCCTCTACTGTGAGCAGGAACAGCTTCCACTAGACCAGGTTACTCAGAGTCTGGCCTTGAACACTCCCAGGGACGGAGCATCTACAGGTTCTCTGGGCAATATGGTCCAGTGCCTCACTGCATTCACAGTGAATAATTTCCTCCTAATATCCAATCTAAACCCACTCTCTTTTAGTTTAAAGCCACTCTTCTTGTCCTGTCACTACATGCCCTTGCAAAAGTCCCTTTGCTTTTTTGTAGGCTCCCTTCAAGTACTCAAAGGCCGCAATTAAGTCACATCAGAGTCTTCCATTCTCCCTGCTGAACAATCCCAACTGTCTCAGGCTTTGCTCATAGGACAGGTGCTCCATCTCTCTAATCATTTTCATGGCCCTCTTCTATTACTTGCTCCAATGGATTTATATCCTTCTTGTGATTAACTCTCAAGAGCTGGATGCAGTTCTCCAGGTGTGGTCTCACCAGGGCATAGTAGAGGGGCAGAATAACTCACAGTAAACATTTTCCTTTTATATTTGGGAAAGAACAAAGTGCTGATCTCAGGACACACAGAAACATTGAAAATTTGAGCATAACACTGGAGAAAAGAAATAGATATTAGAAACATTAATTAAAGAAGTTACTGAAAATTAATTTATTAATGAAAATTTTATTTATTAATGAAAATTTTCAGTATTTAGACTGCTAGTCTGTTACAGCACTAGTTGGACAAATAATAAGTTTTGACACTATATATGGGATATTCTGTCACAACAAAATTTTGTGAATAACAAGCTATAAAATAATATTGCGTATATTGAACACTAAATTGGAATACAATTGATGGTTTGGGCTTTTTGTTTGCTTTATTTATTGACATTTACCAGAAAGGCTCAAGAACAAGCTTCTTTCCCCCCTTCAGGCACTATTTGTAAGAATAACAATTTGTTAGATAGAATTGAAAAGAAAACAACTTGTTCGGAAATAGCAGGATTATGGCAACCTTTTAAGAGAGGTAAACTATATAAGCCTCTACACAGATAATGGCCCCAGTTATTCAGTTTGACTGTTGCCCAAAGAAGTATTTTGTCACATACAAGCTGTATTCAATTTAGTTTTATTTAGAGGTGCTGTGACAGTAGGGGGCAGAAATTAGCAGAATTCAAGGGAAAACACTCAGATAATCACATTCATCTTTATAGCTGTCCAGGATCTTCAGCCTTGGGATTCTTGAATGAGACATGTTTGTTTTAACATGTACAGGGAAAAAAAAATAATTCCTGCAACAGCTCTTGGTGTCTATGTTACCATAGCGTCTGGCCCACCCGGATGAGTGGCTTTGGGGGACACCTCAACCTGCACAGGCTGTAATAGCTGGGCCTGTCTGTTCTCAGCAGTGCTTTCAAACTTACCCACCTCTGTTCCTTGCTGATTGCCCTGATCCCAGCTTGGTCTCATTGGTTACACCAAGGAGCTGTGCGAGTTGCCACAGATCGTGGGGTAGAGAGACTCATGCACAGACATGTGCAGCCCAGCTGAAGTTAGAATGTATGTGTGTTGTTTCTGTGACCTGCTCAGGGAGTTGAGTTGTAAGTGTGAGGTCACTTTGGATAAAGAGGTATTTGCATTGCATTTATGAACAATAACTCCTGACATCTATATGAAAATCAGCAGCGTATACTGGTGCTGCAGGCAATTGGGACAGCAACACTGTCCGTTCGTTTTATTTAATTTTGTCACAAAGACCAGATTACTTGTATCATGAGCTAACAATTCACAGTATCTGTGTTTGGAAGGTTCCTTTTACCTTTCATCATACTTCATTATTCTGCCAAATCAAGAGATTAACTAGAAAATTATTGACATATGAACAACTGACTTTATAAACTTTTAACATCTACTTCTGAAGTTAAAAAGTATTTATAAATCTTGACACTTTTCAAAATTTCATATCTTCGGTACTACAAGCTTTCATTAATCATCAGTTGGACCTTCATTAAGTTTTAACAGTCATACAGAGGCTTCTTATAGACTTTCTTTAGTAATTTTACAGTAATTTTACTCCAAAATTGAACTTTTTCTAACACTGCAAAGGCATGAAAAGGCTTTCATATATTTCAACACCAACATTTTTAAAACAAAGACTTTTTTTTTTGATCTTTCAGATGTAATGTTCTTGAAAAAAAGAATCATAGGGTGAATTATTTTTATATCTCTAGATGAATAACTCGAAAGTTAATAAATAGATTGTTAAAATACTTTACAGAACAAGTGTTTTTCAAGGTTACATATTGTAAAACTTTTTTCCTCTTCTTCCCAAACACTGGCTTATTTAAATTCTCATTTGTTTGTTTTATAAATCATCAATAAGTGATTTCAGTGGAGTTTCTACCTAAACCCTTAGTTTACTTCTAAAAAGCTCATGAGGATAAACTTGAAGAGTGGCAATTTACTGTTCTAAAAATAAAGCCCAGCTTTTTATCATTCATTGGGCTGTGGTTCTGAGACACGGAAACAACAATCAAAGATAGATTTGTCTTCAAACTTGTCAATGCACAGATTCTCAGAAACATAAAATGCTTAGTCCTGCTATAGACAATATTACAAAACTAACCATAAGAATTAGATATTTTGCTAACTTCTGCCTTTGTAACCACTTAGAATTTAGGTTGTATATTAGCCTCAAACAGCTAGTAGAGAATTATGTTTTAGACTCTTTTCTTTTGCACATTTTTCCTTTACTTTCCTACTGCTTATTTACCATTGAGAAGGAGAAGAATTTAGGGAGAGAAGATTTTGTCTTCTTTCCTCTTTCAAGACTGAATTAGTACTGTTTACTTTCTCCTTGGAAGGATGTGTTCTGTCATTCCTTATGACTGGACATTGAACTATGGCAATACAGAATGCTCAATTCCCTTCCTCTTCTGTTTTCTTTATTTATATACTTGTTGTGTTTCCAAGTTAATCTTGCTTTATTATTTCTTATTGTTGTCACTTGAAGACTCAACTGGGAAACTTTTCTTATTTTGATATTGCAATTACCTGCAGTCTTTTTTCTTACGGCAGTCTGTTATTTCACTAGATGGTCAATTCCTTAATCATCCAGGGAATTAATTACTCAAGTGTACTGGGTGCACACACAAGAGCAGCCCTGATACCCACTTGCAGCTTTGGTTTTACACATACAATTAAATGAACATTTCAACTTTAAAAAAAATTCTATAGGTTCTGCCACAGAGATATCTCATTAAGTCTTTTTCTGTAATACAGATATATCGATGTTATACATATTAATGTTGCAAAAATGTAATCTGCAATTAAAATTCTAGGAAATTCACAACTCTTGAAATACTTATTTTTATATTACTTCAATATTTATATTGGAAATACTTTCACAGAAGGAAAATTTATAGGCAATAATCCATCTTGTTGACCTATGTTGCTACTCAAAGATAACTGAAAATTCCTCTAAGGATTTAACAATTTTTTGATATCTTTGACAGAATTCAGATCTCAAGTTCTCAATTTAAACAGTAATAGATTTTGTAAGAGATAGAAGACATTTTTTGTTGGTTTTTTGTTTGTTTGTTTTTGTTTTTTTGGTGGTGGTGGTGGTTGGTTGGGTTTGTTTTGTTTTGGTTTTTTTTGACAATATATGTCACAGTGTCCTTGCTTTGAAATGATTTAATATAATTTGGATAGAACATTTCTAGGGGAAAAAAAAGGCTAGTACCCAAAGTTGCCATGCAACAGGTATTCACATCTCTAATGACCGCCGTTAAGACCTATAAATCTTCTTACTGGAACTGGGAACCTAAAAAATATTGATAGGCCTAGTCCTACAAAAACTTATTTTTTCAGTGCTTCACAAAAATATTGACACTTAGGTTAGTGTCTGAACTTCAGTGTAAACATCATACAAACTGGGTTGATGGAACAGGAGAGATGTGTTGCCTTGATCATTGAATCCTTCAGGGTCTTTCAAATCAAGCAATGTCGTAAATATTTAGTTGGTTTCAGCTTTGCTTCTCTAGAGTGCAACTGGTTGTTTCTAAACAGGCCTGTATTTATTAAATGAGAGATCTGAGTTTTAATTTTGGACCCTTAAATCTACGTTGTGGGTTGGATCCTTTTGCAAAAGATGTTTATTATGAAGCTTGCTTGCACGAGTTGTTTTATGGGATCAAGACAGTCATGGAGAACAAAAAGGAAATCTTTTTCAATGAGTACATGTTGTATACAAGTGTAGGAAACGCAATAAGCTTTAATTGATTGATGCTTCAAATTTGTGTTTAATTCAAATACTGACTAATTTAAGCAAAATTCAACCAAATCAGACAGGTCATTGATTATATTCTGTTCTATTTGGTATGTCTTTCCTGTCCTTTCAGGGGACAGGTGTCTACTGTCTTTTGTACTGTATTATACTGTGTTAAGCGTACATTTGGGTGTTAAGCTCCACTCGAATGTACATGTACATGGATAATGCTCAATAGGCCTTATCAAAATATGTGATGCTTTGTGGTTTTTTTTAATCAAAGCTTTTATATAGCAGTTTTATTACAACAGGTAAATAATACCAATGAGAAAGAATCCACACAGCTGCATTTTGCATCAAAACAAGCACTTAGGTTTTCATAGTAAATATATATTAGTGATGAGATCTATGTGTGCACCTAGTAACACATAAGATGTAAGACACATAACAGATAAGATGTAAGTCTGTGTTAGCCTAAAGCTTTGGTAGTATTAGAATGGGTTTCAGCACTGGATATAGAAGTGGTATCAACCTTATATTCTTTTTTTTAATTAACTCAATTTCTATGAGTCTCCTGGTACCTGAGGAAATTTGGAAGCTATATGCTTAATTAAAAAGTTTTATATTAAAAACTTTGCAGTATATTTAAAAAAAAAAAAACCAAAAAACTTTTTTCTATTTGAAATATTTTTGGACACGTTGAATGCCTAAATTAAGGCTTGTATTAGCAGGGCTTATGATGATAATTTTGACAATTGTGACAATCAGTGTCAGTATATTTGTAAGAACTTGAGTTTTAGATGATTTTTAGCAAATAAAGCTAGCTTGGTATATGAACAAGATGGGAATTTTTATACCTCTTCTCAAAACAAAGAAGATAGCTGGCAATGTGCATTTCAAATTTCAGAGTAAGTGTAGAGTATTCCTCCTCTGGAAGAAACGTAGGATGTGCACTGTGCTATTAAAAACCACAAACAAATGCCTATTTCCACTTTGCAAGATAAAGCCGGAGTTATGTGTTAGAATTTTGTGGGCAAATAAAATCCTAATTGACTTCACTGAACAGAGCCTACACCATAGTGATTTTATCTTTTTTTTAATTGTTCCCTAATTAGTGCATAAAGGAGAAGGATGGAGGCATGGTCTTTTAATGAAGTGCAACAAGAATGAAATTTTTATTCTCAGAAGTGTACTGTCTTATTTCTTCTGTAAACTGTGGTTTACCCACATACGAATAAAATTCATAGATGGGAACTTCACTGACACATCTACATGCACAGTCTTACACACCTACTGATACCTTGATTAGCAACAGAGGTGCATTATTTCAGTAAGTGCTTCTGTTTTCCAATACATTTTACTGTAGATAATAGTCAGTGGACATAGTGGTGAGATACTTTAAATCTCTGGTTCAAAATCAAGATTCTCGATTAACATATTTAAGGGTTTATGAAAGACAGCTGCAGAAGGGGAGTCTGCTCTCTGTTGACTGAAATTTGCTATGCAGGATTCAGTGCAGCTTGAGAGGGAGCTACAGCTTTTGAATTATAGAAAAAGATGAAACAGCTGCATTTCCTTTATGGAAGATATGGTGTTTTACTTTGAATTTTAAGAAAATACTGTAGATGATGCAGCATAGCTATGATTGGAACAGTAGCTGTCACAGAAGTAGGTTGGGCTGCCAAGGTATTATGGTAATGGTGAACAGCTTTACAATTTGCTGAGAAGATAAACTGACATGAGGAAAGGGGCAGTTATACCAACAGAATAAATTTTTCAGCTTGCAAATATACTTTCTGGGAACAATCCTATAGAAATCATGAACTGTAAAAGTCTGATTTTAGGAACTGTGAATTTAATTAGAACTCAGCATGTGCTTAGTTTAAATTATCTAATATATGACTTAGATCTGTCAATGATAGGTGTATTCATAAATAATTGATTTGATAGATAAATTTAACCAGATATTAGCTATTTTAGAAGCAAAATGAATCTTCTTACCACGAGCATATTTAAATGTTTAGGGCAACATTTTCACATGCCCTAGACAAAAAACTTACTTAACATTTATTTTTCACATGTTTTTGTGATTATTAAAGGGAAACCTCATTTTAGGCAGAATATATATGAATCAAAATAGGTGTTAGAAAATGTATTTTACAGCCTTTTTTTGTTCCGATTTTTCAGTAAGACCTCTTCCAATTATAGGTTTATTTTAAAATATGTAAGCAGTGAAAGGTTGTTGCCGTTGTATCTCCTAACAATTAGTTATAGGGTGAGAATTTAAATAAAAGAGCTATTTTCTCTTGCATCATTAGGTATTATTATTATACAGAGAAGTAGTTGTACCAAAAAAATACACCTAATTAAAACGTCTACCTTCCAAAAAACAAGCATCACACTAAAGTGTACTTCTTACATTTGTAACAAGAAATTTGTAGCAACTGAAGTCACTTTACGGCTGTTAGAAAAGTGTGTTTCATGCTAAAATTCACAATGAAAATGCAGAAATATTTTATGTTTTGTAATCATTAGGTGTAGGTGTTTGCCTCAATGATTACTACACATTATAGAGAAGTTCTTACTTTAATTGGTACAGAGCAATGTGCAGTTGTAATTTAATATCAGCTAGAAACATGTGCCATGTAGTAAAGCTAACCAGAAAAGGAAATTAATTGGTTTTGTGAGGATTTTGTATTGCATATAACTTTATGAAACTTATAATAGTTTGGTAGAAAAAAGGTCCACTGAACCCAGCAGCTGGATAGGCAGTTCAGGGGCCCAGAGTGAGCCTGGAAGCCACACAGCAAAGAAGCAGCAACTGGTAAAACAGGTTTCATCAGAGGGAAAATTTCTACAGCTCATACTGATTGTCATAATTTCATATCACAAATACCAATTTGATATTAGAATTATTTGGTAATGTTAAATGAATGAGAATAATTCACTGATATGAAAACTAGCCTTTCTGCCATGAACACAAACAAGGAAGGAATAGAACCATAGAATCCTTAAGGTTTGAAAAGACCTTCAAGATCATCAAGTCCAACCTTGGGAAAGAGTTGGAGAGCTGAGGTTTTATTTCTGCATCTTGTGCCTACACTTGAGCCTTTGCAGACCAGAACATTTTTCATTTTCATGCTGGCTTGAACTTTTCACAGAAAGGCACTTTAGTAATACGAATGATCGACAGAGTACACGTATGAATACACATATTTGTATTGAAGCAGCCTCTACATGTCATCTTGTACTGAGGATAGAGAATGACATTTTTGGATTCCTTCTCCTTTGTCTGAAAGAAGGATTAAACTTATATGTTCAGTTTTCGATATAACTGCTGTAACTTCTTAATTGGCAATATATATTAAAAAAAAAAAAAAGTAAATCAAGAGAGACCGTAAGTAGTGTTTCTGATTACATCCTGCATACTTTGTGTTAGGGACAGTATTACTGGCTTGGGCCTCTCAGAGGAATACACAAAGTAGATTTTTAAAACCCAAGTACCAACTAATATGAAACTATTGTTCCTTGCAGTGATGTTTTACAGGGAAGAAGGGTGCTAGCACAATTTCGGAAATGTGGAAAGTGGTCTTAAACATATTCTATTTTCAGATAGGGTGGTTCAGAAAAGACGGAAAGAACACTACCTTTAAACTGTTAATTTTTCAAAAGTCTTCCTCACAAAATAATACCTACACAAGCTTATTAGTTAATTATTTAAGGTTTGGAATTTTTTTTCCACTTAAAAAAAAAGTCGAAATTACTTGCTTTATTATGAATACAATTTTTCTCAAAGCAGAAGAGAAATCCTCCATGTCTGAACATAAAATGGTATACTTGTTGGCTATTAGTTTATTCTAACTACAGGAAAAACTGTTTAGAATTAAATTCAGAAGAACTGAATGTAATTTATTTCTGTTTAGAAATAAATGAAAGGACATAGATAAGTATGTTGACATCCTGAAGATTTATCTTATTGTTTTAGTTGAGAAATGTATCTTGGATTACTGGCTTAATGGAAGAATTTTTTTTATCTAAAGCTTGTTCACCTTCTTTCTAACATGACATCATATCTAAAAAACAAAATTAAAAAAACCAAAAAACAGAAAAACAAAACACAAACCAAAACCAACCAAACCAACCAAACAAACAAACATAAAAAAATCAAAACCAACCAACTAAACAAATAAAAAAGAACTTAAATCCAGATCTCCCTAATGAGCAAGTGAAAATGAAAGACTACAGTAATTGGAGCATTATCCTGATGTTAAAACACAAATAGAAAAATATCCCGACTTAAAATCCAAGTAATTTCATATACTGGGTCTAGTGACTCGGACTTAATGTTCTTCATAGAAGCCCATATGGTGCTGTAGTTTGCATTTGTGACTAAACCAGAGTTGATAACACAACAGTGTTTTGGCTACGGCTGAGCAATATTTGCACAACATCAAGTCTTTCTTTTCTGCCTCCTTTGTCCCCATAGCAAGTAGACCAGGCATAGGCAGGATACTGAGAAGAATAGAACCTAAACAACTGACCCAAATTGACCACAAGGATATTTCATACCATATAACTTCATGGTCAGCAATAAAAAATGAGGAGAGGGTCTGAGAGACAGGTAGTCATTGCTTGGAGGCTGATTTGTCTACTCGTAGAATATGTCTTTGTATCACTTGGGTGTTTTGTGCTTTTTTCTTGTCTCTTCACTTCTTAAACTGTCTTTTGAAGCGTCTTTATTTTGACCCAGGAGTTTTCTTTGCTTTTACTCTCCCTGTTCTGTCCCCTACAGCTGTTGAGGGCAGGGAAGGGAGGGAATGAGTACCTGCTGGCTGGGGTCAATACACCACAATTCCCTATTCTTCTTGTACTTTAAATAACTAATTTCAAGTTCACTCAAGTGATGGAATATTTCTTTTTCTTTATACCCTGAATATAGAAACTTACTTACTATTGAAAAAATAGATGTCTGTTTCATAGTTTCAGATAGTGATCTGCATAACCTAACCTCTCTTCTTTAATATCTTGAATGTGGAAGTCATCAGGTCAGTCCTTTCCCTGGTGCAAAGACCAATGTTCTGCCTGGCCCGTTATCTGGCCTGGATAAACACAAATTCTTTCTCACCTGAATGCCATGTAGTTTTATCTTGACAGTGCTGTGGCTGACCAATAACAAGGTTGTGTGGTTTCTGGATTAGCACTGATTTGTATCCCATCACTTGGTCTTACATAGTGTACAATTTTGAATGTTCATGCTTGTTAAAACCCTACTGACTGATAAATAAAAAGTCCCACAGAGGGCATGTCACTTAACGGTAATTTGAATATAAAATTTTTCCTGATAATTTTAAGATCTTTTAATAATGATTTTTTTGTTTGTTTGTTTTAATTCAGGCTCTCTGGAATGAATATCCCTCCTCCAGTTATCAGCAACAAAAACTGGCTCAGACTACATTTTGTAACAGACAGCAATCACCGATACCGTGGATTTAGTGCTCACTACCAAGGTATGTTTAAAGAAATACATTTTTTTGTTGTGGCTGTGGAAAAATAGTGCCTGATGTTTTAGAGGAAATTGGAAGTGCCACTTAAAAAATTCCTCATAAAGGTATAGCTGGCTGTGCAAACTGCTGTATCAAATTACAGTATCTTAGAATATGAGTAGTACATTATCTAATGTATCTAAATTCAGTTAAATATCATGAGTTATCTGCTTATGGAAGTACTTAGCTTTTAAAATGGTCACATTCTGAAAAATGCTGTGCAATAGATACAGAAATAATGTTTTTATCATTACATTATGTAATTGACTCTATAATTGTATAAGTCATGTCTGCAGAACTGTAAGTTTCTATTTACTCATGCAGCATTTAGTCACTATTATCTCTTACTACCTATTTCTGAATGTTTTGCGCTAAGGGTTTAATTACCTTAGATTCTTATCCACTATTTTTATGAACAAGCAGTAGTTTGAGTAAGAGTGAAAGCATTAATTTGGGAATATCACTATTTGGAACAAGGTCATTCTAATAATAAAGTGCTATGAAAACAACTTCATTAGTGTATGGTAATACTATAAATAATATTTTTCAATACCCACAGCGTATCAATGGATCTTCAGGGAACAACAACTCTTTTTGTGTTTTTGTGTTTTTCCCATTTATCTGATTAAAAAAACAAAACAAAAAACAAAACAAAAAACATGGCATTCTTATCAAGATTTAGTTTAGGAATTTCATTTTTTTTTTATAGACAATTTAGCATAGGAAGACATGAGCTACATAAGGTTTCACAGAATCTGATAAAAGTAGTCGACTAATGTAAAAAATTGCAACTAACAAAGCCTATGACTTTTTTCCATGTAATTGATCTTTGATAATGGTAAATTTTACAGCTCTCTGTGGTTGCCTCAGATAGCTTATTTTATACAAGAACAGAAATATTTGATTAATATTTTCAGCAAATATTTTATAGTTCTATTTGGACTTCGTGAGTTCATAGAAGTTCTGGAATGTGCATTCTGAGTAAACTTACATGAAAAATGCTTTCTTACTGCTTATGGAAAGCATTGGCTCATTTTTTTTTTGCATGATAGTTCATACCAAATATGACAAACCACACTTTTTACTAGGAAATTGTTTTCTTACAGGACTATTAAAAAAATAGAAAATACAAACTTTCTCTATTAAATGGACTCCACAACAGAGAAATCATGTGATAATTATTTTGGTGGCTTAAGTGAAGTAGTTTGGATTGTTGAGCTGTTAATTTCTAACTAATGAGAAAAAAAGGTCAAACTATTATCTCAGATGGCACACATACAGGCATCCTGCCAAAGGTGTGAAATAATAGATAATGAAAGAGACCAGACTTTCAAAAATGTGTTTTATGCAAGAGACATAAAATCTGTGAGTTGGTAGGTGTGGGAGATTTGAATATGCTGTGTATCTTCTATTTCTCTTTACTAACTAAGAGTGTAGTGATTACATAATGGAGTTTTTACTATTATTTTGGATTGATAATTTAATTTTTATTTGTTATATTGCTGATTGTATGTTACAAAGTTATAAAATGCTGCAGTGGCTCACCATACTTAAAATTAATAAAATGTCTTTTGCAACTCTAAAAAAATGTAGGCAGTAAAAATATTTAGCATGTAAAGGCATTAAGTGTGCATCCTCAAGCTTGTATGATCATTAAAAAAGTAATCTTGATAGTAGAAAATGTAAAAACTCATGTTCAGGTAATAGGAATGAGTAGTTTCTGGGTCAATGGCCAGACTAAAGGAGAGACTGTGAGGAAATTAAATATCATAGAATCATAAAATGGTTTGGGTTGGAAGGGACCGTAAAGATCACCTAGTTCCAAGCCCCCTGCCATGGGCAGGGAACCTCTCACTAGGACCCTGTTGCTCAAATCTTGCTGT
Organism: Campylorhamphus procurvoides; assembly: GCA_013396655.1. NCBI lineage: Eukaryota > Metazoa > Chordata > Aves > Passeriformes > Dendrocolaptidae > Campylorhamphus > Campylorhamphus procurvoides. Next base: position 433,622 of record WBMV01000282.1, on the reverse strand, counting down.
GAACACTTCTAAGCGTGGGAGATATTAAAAATTTTTCACATATTTAGAAAACAAATAGAAACGTATAGCACAAAATATTTCAGTCCATTAAGAACTGAACCCTTGTATTTTTTCAGTTAGAGACAACCTTAAGCCTTCTTGTAAAGTCCATTTTCAAATATTATGTCACTGATCCACTGACATGAGTTTTCAGAAAACCAGATACCTGATAAAAGTAAAAAAAAAGTTTTGCAAAGAGCCACATAGTGCATGTGCCTGTTTTTCTTTTCAGGAGTTTATTTCTGCTTCACTTGAGAGGGCATCTGTTAATCCTTTCAATTGCCTGTATTATCACTATTTCACAGTAATAACTGTGTTAAAAGCTCACACTTCCCTCTGTTTGATTAGTACAAATGTGACTGTAGCTTCTTTCTGAGTTCCCTTCTTGAAACTTAACATTTCTTATATAGTTCCACTATAACCAGAATTGCTATTTTCTTATTGCTTCCTCTAGTTTAATTTTATTTAGTCCATTGTTATATTTTGAAGGGGCCAGACTCCAAATTCTGAACTTCAGAATACTGCATAATTTTACTCTGTAACTGCGTGGCACTTCAGTACCTTTTTCACCTAATCACTCCCTTGGCTTGCTGATTTTGTTTACACAAGTGCCCATTTTGTGCTTATATATTTGGGTCTTTATGGGTATTTACGATTTAACCCTGAGTAGCAGTGAAGCCCTCCCACTGCCCTCCCACTCATTCCAACCCCACAGTAGAACAGGGCAGAAAATGGGAAGAACAAGAGTGAAAAAGTTCATGGTTGACATGAAGATGTGGAAAATCAGTCGTCAACTACTCTCCTGGATAAAACAGTCTTATTATAAAGCATTTAATGACCAATTTCGGTTTTGGAAAACAAAGAAAAATAATTAAACAATCACGGAAAACACCCCTCTTCTTCTCTTTTGCAGGCTTCCTTTCTTTCCAGTCACTTCTTCCCCTTCCTCTATCTATTCCACCACAGATTATACTTTGTCTCTTTGGTAATGTGATGGGCAGTGCAGAAGGTTCAGGTCAAGGTGTAGGAGTTGATCTCTGCTACTCCTCATTTCTCACTCTTTTCTTCTGCTATTTCTTTCCTGTTATTCATTTCTTCTGCTTTGGTGTGCATTGACCATGGGCCACAGTCACTTAGGGGAAGAACCTTCTCCAGTGTGAGTTATCCATGGACTGCAGTCCCTAGAGGGTTTTACTGACTCTCGAATGGAGCACTCATGCTCTGACCTTGTTCCTTTCCCTCATTGTTTATTGCCTTATCTTAAATACATCTTCACAGAGATGCCACAAATTCTACTGATGGACTCACTTGTGTCTTGTGCTGGGTCCATTGTGGAGCCAGATGTGACAAGCATGGGACTGCCCCATGCCTCCTGAGGGCAGAGGTCACATGTGCAGCCCGTACACCCCCTTGTTTCCAAACTCCTGGCATTTATACTAATTACAATCACATTCCCTTCTGTTCTCTTAAGTTTATGAGAGCTGGTTTATTAAGATTCCTCTCCATAAGGCAGCCTCACATGGCTGAGCTTCAGTGTAATATAGCTACTGTGGCCTAGACATTTGAAAGGAAGACTAAAAGTGATGCAGTGCAAAGTCCAAATATAGCTGCCTGTGGAAAAAGAAACCAAACCAAACCAAACACAAACCCACAACAGAAAACCTGGAGTATTATATAATATCTTGTAAATACCCTTCTAATTTAATTAATTACCATATTTTCCTAATTTTCTGTTTAAGACATTGCAAAAAGGTAAAGGCATTTTAGGCCTTTGAAAACGCTTAAATTGACTTATACAAAACAAAATCTACTGAGGTACATGAAACTGTGGGAAGCTCTTAGCTTCACAGAAGTACATAGTCATGCAAATTATGTGTATACTTTCTTTTAATAGACATTTTCATTCCTGAAAGATGTTGATTTGTACAGTATTTAAAAAACATTGGTAATCAATAATCAAAGTGGTATGTGTCAATTAGAAGCGAATCAAAATGTTTCCCTACCCAGGTTGTGGTGTCATGACCAAAACTCACTTATTCTTCTTTCTCTGGTCATTTGTGTTTCAGCATTTCATCCTAGTCACTGAGGGTTCTTTGTCTTGATGTTTTCTCTTCTTGTTGCTTTGTTAAAACTCCCTTTGAGTCAGAAACTGTTGGCTGAAGTAGAACAAAAACTTCTTTGGATCCTTCTGAAGCAGCTGCTTCAATGTTTCTTGCCAATGGTAATCCTCTTTTGCTGTGTCTAAAATTAGTTGTGCTTTTTTATTTCATCCATTTACAGTTCCTTTTGGTTGCTGCTTTCTGTTGGCTACTTTTTGCACTCCATCACTTATGTATGAATCCATAATATTATCTAAGTGGACAGAAAGGATTAAGTTAGCCTCACAGCATCTGTTCTTAAAGACTGGCATACACAAACTTCAGCCTTCTTTATATTAAGCATACCCAGATTCTGAAAGGACTTTCAGGAAGGAAAAAAAAAAAAACATCATTTTCTGTTGGTTAAATGTTACTTTAAATATCTATAACTTTGTTCTTTTTAGAGCCAACTTCCTTTTCCTCTTACTCTACTTTCCTCCTCACTAAAGCTCTGGAAGGTTTCAGTAGTAGCCCTACACTTGCTATTTGCTTCACTGGTGAAATCCTTTTCTAAACTGACTTTACTTCCTTCCTCTGTTTGTTTACCTCTGTTGAAACCATATGCAAATGAATGTCTTCACTCTGAGAAAAATAATATCAAATATGTAAATGGTGTGAACAAATGCATTGCCTTCCATTAAATATTTTTGCTTATAGGAAAGTAGAGATGAAGAGATTAAATATATTCATGAGCTTTTCAGAATAAAAAAAAATATATTAGTTGTCAATATCATGTTTAAAATCATGCAAGTGGTTAATCTGCTTAATAATTGACAGCCAACTATATAGAGCTCAGGTTGGATAAATGCAAGCACTTTGAATGTGGGATTCAATACAGAGAAAAAAAGATGTTGAAAAGTTTCCTCTCACTCTTCTTGATTTTCTAATGTTATTTTCTTTGTCTTTCAGTTATTTTGTATATGAATAGAAATGTATCTTCATTCAGAAATTATTTATGGAGTTAGTATTTTCTTAATTTTTTCATTTGTTTTGCTTTGAGAAAGAGTTTGAAGCAATTGGCAATGAGATAGAGAATAATAGCTAAGCTGCCTCAGAGCATCATGGCTAGACTTGCCAGAAGGAGAAAACTGGTTTTATTTTTTTTTTTTTTTTCAGGACATTTAGCAATTTAAACAAATTCTGTCATTCATTCCTCATCTCAAAATCTATTGCAACAAACAGTACACAGTACTACTGCCAGAAGACTTAGCAGTTGTAACAAAGACAACTGTTGTTGAGAGTTTTATGTTTAGACACCTCTAGGTATCAAGATACCCATTATAGTTGGAGACCTGTGAGGCACTGTACATGAATATATATGCACTGATATATCACTGAATATTTTTATGACAGTGGCAGAAGTGCAGGGGCTCTTTGAGGAGTCAAACCAAGGTGTTGCAAAGAGGTGTGTTATGAAGTTACAAAATTGCACCAAGTCAAATTACGTATGGGTAACTGAACCTTCCCCATACCTGGAGAATACTGCCAGTGCAGGTTGCAGAGACTCAGCTGAACACATGGAGGGCGTTGGGTAGGGGTGTTCCAGAGTAAAAGAGACATCTGCATGGTTTTGACAAATTAGAATTTCAGACCACATGTTTAGTGTGTCAGGCACTACACAGCCATTAGCTCCAAGTGAGACAGAGATGAGACTCAGAAAAAAAGGTAAAACTTTGGGATTAAGATACAGCCAATTTAATAGGACTAAAAGGATGGGAGAATAATAATAATGATAAAAGAATATACAAAACTAGTGATACACAAAGCAACCTACTCTCCAATGCCCTGCCAGTCCCTGAGCAGTGGCTGCCACCCTCCAGCCAAGTCCCCTCAGTTTTATTGTTCAGCATGATGTCATATGGTATGGAATACTCCTGTGGCTAGTTTGGCTAGCTGTCCCAGCTGTGTTCCCTTTCAGCTTTTTGTGCTTCTCCAGCCTGCTCACTGGCAGAGCAGCATGAGAAGTTGAAAACTCCTTGGCTCAGCAACAAATTAAACATCAGTGTGTTATCCTAAATCCAAAACATGGCACTGTAACAGCTAGTAGGAAGAAAATTCACTCTCTATCCCTGCAAAAACCAGGACACCATGCCATTCTGTCACAGGAACGAGAAGACAAAGAGATGTATAGGTAACTATGTCCTGTCTTAAGTGTGTGCTTTAAAATTAATTCAAACACTGCTTTCCGCTGGCTACAATGACTAGATTTCCAGTTATTATAATAGTTTGTATGCCTAGTGCAACTACAGACACACTGATGAAGGTGTTTTAATCTCAGCTGGCATCTTCCACATACTTCCTGAAATGGTTTTTCACTAACAGAAGACTCATGACCTTGAGATTCTCTTGGAGAAATAAAGGTACTGCATCACTTCAGTCACATTTGTAGAAGTCTGCTACTTAAACAAGGGCTGTGCCTCCTTCTGCTTAGGGCAGTTCAAATAAGTTGGTGCTTGCATTGATAATTTATTTGTCAGATGACAGATTTTTCTTTTTTTTTTTTTGACAGGTACTTAGTTATCAGAATTGTGAATGTGTGACTTTTAAGACACCAAACTTTTATTGTCAAAACAGCCCAGATGGCTACCTGATTTTGCAATGGATGGAGGGAAAAGGAATTCTCTCTTCATAGAGTGAAAAGAAATTACCAGAGCTTCTGAGATGATTTTTTTCCCCTCCAGGCATAACAAGACTTAAACTGCATACATTGTCACATAAGTAACTCTTTAGTGGATTATCATACTCATGGGTCTTTTAGCTCTAGTTCATCTCATACTGAGCTGTATTTTCTAAACCGATTATTTTGCACCTTTGCACCCTTGAGATGTCTTCTATTCACAACTATACACCCACAGGGTAACAATGCAGAGAATGACATTGATTTTGCTGTAGTCAAATCATGGAGGAGAAAAATTGCTGCATTGTGTTCACCCTCCCCCATTTTAAAGAACTTATTTTTAGAATTCTGCCAATGATAGGTTTTAATAACACCACTGTTGACAGTTAGTTCTGTGTACTGATCCAGAAAGATCTGTTTTTAAAATTTTAATTCACCTTTTTCTATTTCAAATAAGATAATATTTCATTTTGAAAAGTTGATAGAACTAATGTTAAATATGAAAACATGGAAATCTGTGTTAATGTTTAAATTGATGGACTGTAATTTACTTTTGAAATAAGCATTAACTGATGAAGTAAAGAGTCCTTTCCAGTTTTAATGATTTAACAGACGTGTCTTCTTAATGCCATACTTACCATAAAGAAAAAAACTCTATTTTTAGGTGCATTTGAACATTTTAATATCTTTATGTTTCATTTACTATTTTACACACTTCTGGGTTTGTTTACAAAAGAGCAAATGATAGTGTTCTATGTATTACTGATAGCAAGAAATAATATTTTGTCTGTAGAATACAAAAAAGAAAAAAAAAGTAACACCCCCCCCGCCCCGAATTATATTTATTTCAATTTCAGTAATGCTTAAAAAGCATTTTCTTTGCTTAAGTCAGTTTTGTTGAAAGTTCAGTAATTTATAAATTGATAGGAAAAATATGATTTCAAACAGCCATAAAAAACCCCAGGAAGACAGTATATTGAAACTATAAAACCCGTAGGTAATATGAACAGTCCTAGTTTATGGAAGGGGAAAAAAGTATTAAAACTCAGTGTGGTTTTAGTGATCCTATTAATATATATATATATAAAAATAAATATGATATGCAGTTATATATAATATATATTTTTATATTTTATTTATAACTTTATATACTATTTATAATTATATATAGATTTTTGCATGTGTTAATGCAGTGTGTTTATGTATACATAAATTAAAAAAGGTTTCACCCAATGTAATCCACTGAAATTCAAGAAAAATTAATTATTAAATATTCTCTGGCAATTGAACTCTTCTATTAATAGTACATAAACTGTACAGTGTGTAGGACCTTCAGAATATTGCATTTTGAGGTCAAAACACTGATGCAGTAATCTCTACATCTGTATGCTTCATAGCTACCAAACAGTGTAACATATTGCACTGATGATTTGTTCATGTCAGTATAATAAAACAACTGAGGGAAGAACCTGGAATAAAACACGTTTACGTTCAAAATATTTAGTGGTATTGAGATTAACTGGTGGAACATTTAGTTTCCCTTTTGCATATTGTTGACATGCAAATGTTCTCATAATATACTTGGGCTTTTTTATTAAGTGATTTACATTTTTTTGCAGTGAGGATTATTTCACCATAACAGAACATGATAAACCATTCAAGTTAGTGTATTAGTAGTTTCGACCATTATACAGTTTGCTGGACACTAAAGGAACAAACCTGAAGTGGTCCAACTTTATAAAACAGATCTTAAATGTTAATATTGTCACTGACATCAGATGTATCAAAGCCATTTCTGCTAGAAGATTGACTCCCGTTTCCTTCCCTCCCTTCTTCATAACCCAGAATTTTCAACTCTTTTTTAGTTCTAGGGTTTGGGGTCTTTTTTTTTTTTTTTCATTTTGAGGGGATGGTTTTCTACTATTAGGGGACACACACAAAATGAAAAAAAAATAATTTTGATCAGAAAACAACAGTCAGATAAAGAGACATAGATAATGAAGTCACTGAATAAGAGATTTTTTTGTCTAGCCTCACATTTGAATTTTTCCATGTGCATTCCAATGAGGCTGGATGAATTATTATGCAGAATTATCTCTTCTCTCTGTATCTCTTTCTTCTCTTCAGCCTAAAGAGAGAATTTTTTGTTTGTTATTCATTTACAGAGAACACTTGCACTTGCACTTTCACTTTGCAGAGAACACTATACACTCTTTACAGAGAAAGTATATCCTCATGTCCTTGAGGATTTTAAAGGTAGAGTAGTTGTTTAGTTTTAATTTTAATTGTATAAACTGGCTAGCTATGTGTTGAGGCATAAAGTATGTGAAATGTAGCTGTTGTGCTCTTTTAAATGTTTCTTCTGCCTTTGTTATTGTGAAAACTCTAATCAAACCATACACATGAAGGCTGACTAATATGCAGAATAACCTCCTGTCTACAGATAGAAAACCTATTTTTTTTTCCAATAGAAAAAATAGATCCAAAATTCTGCTTTAGAACATGACTATGGTAGTGACCCATGCAACATGTTATGCCAGAAGTTATTTTAGTGTTAAATAAGATACTATTATCAGTACAGTTGATGTATGAGTACAGTTTTTACTCATTCCCAGTATAGGTAAGGTTGGGGACATTTGGCATTACTCTTCAGAATTTAGTCTAAGATTATCTAATTTCAGAAGTAGAAGTACCTTTTGCAAAGTATCTCCCAGTAAATAAGAAGACAAATCTATTTAAGGAAAAGTTATTTTTTAATGAATGCTGCATCAAGGAATGAAATTTCTGAACTACCTTTTCAATTTCCAGTTACACCTTCTCTACCTTAGCTCCAGCCAATGAATACTTTTATACTTTAAAACATTGGCTGCTTTATTTGTGTACTGCATCAGTAGCAGTATGAGAAAACTGAAAGAACTTGACTTTTTTTTCCCCATTCACAGCACCTGGAAATTATTAAAACATACATCTTTGTTCAATAAAGTATTTTCATTTAAAGGCAGGTGAGGCAAAAAACCTGGCATACTAGTGAGTATGATTCTATGACGTTTGTTAATCTATGAAATCACTAACTAGTACCAAAGAGATTCTCAGCTGTGTAATTTCTTTAGATCTTCATTATGTGAAATTTCAGTACCATTCCTATCTGAAACAAAACTTAGTAAAAGTCTCCTGAGAACCATACTGGTCAAACCTTCTCTGTTTTAAGTGTGTTTGAAAATTGCCAGAACAGATGTAGAATAGCAGTGTGAATACTAAAGTGAGTCTACCATTGATCTTTGTTGTTTTGCTTTGTTTGTTTTTAATTTACTTACTTGCTTGGTTTTATAGATGTCAGTATATATATTTGTCTGAATCCTGTATGAACTTTTCTGAATGTGTAGGAGAAAGACTGAGAGCCAGGTAAAGCTATTAGAGAAGAGAGTGAGGAATTGTGAGGGAAAGATTTATGTGACAATATGGTCAGTAATAAGGAGATGGAACCTGAAGGGAAACTGTTGAATGACTTACTGAATAAGAAAACTTCTTATATGATACATGCCCTGGCTGGAATCTAGTATATGCTAGTTTGATTGAACAATTAGCCAGAACAAATTTTGGAAGGCACAAGGAGAAATGTTCAAAAATGAGTCTGTCAATATCCACTGCACAGCTGTGAATATTCTCTTTCTCACCATGAAATAGCTGAAATCTGACAAAAAAGCTTGGGCTAACAAGGTGCTTTTTGCACTATATAGAGTGGACTGATGATCTGTTTAAAAATAGTGTCATGCAGAGATGTCATGGTTCAAAGACCTTAGCTTGTATTGCTTCTTTTCCACTCTCTTTGCATTAACAAGAACTGCAAAATTACCTTAATTTCATAGGGTCATAGAATAGCCTGGGTTGGAAAGGATCTTTTAAAGGTAATTACTCCAATGCATCTGCAATGAGCAGGGACATCTTTAACTCAATCAGGTTTCTCAGAGCCCTTCTAGCCTGGCCTTGAATGTTCCCAGGAATGGGGTATCTGCCACCCCTCAAGGTGAGCTGTTCCAGTGTTTTATGACTGTTGTAAAAAACTTTCTTTGTTATGTCTAGTCAAAATCGACCCTGCTTCGGTTTAAAGCCATTAACCCTTGTCCTATTACTTCATGTCCCTCTAAAAGGTTTGTCCCCATTTTTCCTATGGGCCCCCAAGCACTGAAATGCCATAATAAAGCCTCCCTGGACTTTTCTCTTCTTCAGGTTGAACAATCCAAGTTCTTTCAGCCTTTCCATGAGTAGGAGAGGTACTCCATCCCTCTAATCATCTGCCTCTCCTCTAGACTTTCTCTAACACGTCTGTGTTCTACCTGTACTGTAGACCTTAGAGCTCGATGCAGTATTCCAGATGGGATCTCATAAGGCCAGAGTAGAGGGGCAGAATAACCTCCCTTGACTTGCTGGCTGCACTGCTTTTTATGCAGTCCAGAATATGATTGGCCTTCTGGCCTGCAAGTTCACAATGGTCCAAACTCTCATCCACCAACACCCCCAAATTCTTCTTGACAGGGCTGCTCTCAATCTGTTAATCTTCCAGCCTGTACTGATACCAGGGTGTTGCCCCGACCCACGTACAACACCTTGCACCTGATATTGTTAAACCTCATGAAGTTCTCATAGGCCCATTTGTCAAGCTTCTCCAGGTCCCTCTGAATGGCATCCCATCCTCCAGGATTGTCAACTGCACCACTCAGCTTGCGGTAGTCTTCAAACTTGCTGAGGGTGCACTCAGTCCCTCTGTCTATGTCCTTGATGAAGACAGTACATAAAACTGATCCCAACAGAGAACTCTGAGGCACACCACTTGACTACAATGTCTGTCAGGACACTAAACTGTTGACCATTACCCTCTGGATGCAACTGTCCAATCAATTTGTCATCCATTGAGCAGTTCACCCATAGAATCCATCTCTTTCTAGTTTAAAGAAGCAGATGTTTTGGGGGACTATGTCAAAGGTTTTATGGACCTAAGGAATGTCCAGATAGATGACATTCCTTTGTCCGTTGATGCAGTTGGTCCATCATAGAAGGCTGATTAGACAGTACTTGCCCTTGGTGAAGTCATGCTGACTGTCCCAAATCACCTCCCTGACCTCATGTTCCTTAGCATTGCTTCTAAGAGGATTCTGTTCCATGATCTTCCCAGGAATAGAGGTGAGGCTGACAGGTCAGTAGTTTCCAGGGTACTCCTTCCTCCCCTTTTTAAAAATGGATAAAATGTTTTCCTTTCCCAGTCACCTGTCACTTCACCTGACTGCCATGGCAGTATCATGGAGTGTAGCAACCACATCAGCTAATTCCCTTGGAACTCTGAGATGCAGTTCATTAGGTCCCATAGACTTACACATGGTTCTTCAGGTAGTCCAGAACCTGATCTTCTCTTACAGTGTAAGGCACTTTGCTCTTCCAGTCCGTGTCTTACAGCCCACCCACTTGAGGAGTGTGAGAAGAGAGATTACCAGTAAAGATTGAGGCAGAAGGGTTTGCAAGTAAAATTATGAGATCTGTTGATCATTACTATTGTTATTAATATCAGCTCTTAAGTTCATAGTCAGTATAGTAGGAGCACTTCATAGTCCTCAGGTTCATACTTCGAATGCTTTAAAAAAGCACTCCTTAGTGGTTTTAAAGCTAAATATTTGGGAAAGAGTAGAGGACAGAACAGAAAACATTCTACTGTATAAATCAACCTTCACCTTGACTCCACTTGGTGCTCTGGCCTCTCTGCATTTCAGAAGAATATAGCAAAGTTGAAGACAGTTCAGAGAAAGCAGAGATCATCAAATACATGGGTAAGTTTCTGATTGAAAAGTGATTGACCTGTGTAGGACCCTGCAGCTCGAAAAATAAAGATGGTTGTGCCAGGAGGGGAGACACACAGATTGGAAAGTTGTGAATCACAGGGATAATATTGGAAATATTTATTAGGTCTGTTTTGGATTCCAAAATTGAGTCACATACTTCATAGTGACTTACCCAAAGTCAGCCAGAAAGTTACCATCAGATTAGGGCACACCGGCTTTTGAGCCATAATCTGAGGCAGATGGAAACGAGGTAATGCTAACCCCTCCACTTTTCACCAGGCTGGCAGAATTGCTTAGGTAGTGCTGGTTTAGTTTATAGTACTGCCCTGAGACACTATGTTATATACAAGTACTTGTGAAGAAAATCCTTGACTTGAAGGACATATATTCAAATTCAATAAGGCTGACTCAAATTCAAAAGCGAAGAGGCATGTTGACTTTGTGAAAGTAAAACAAGCTGCTGCTTTTTCTCTTTCTGCACCTGTGACTCCTTTTCCTTCTCTTCTCATTTAATTGGGATTAAAAGAAATACTTTTTAATTCCTAAATATATGTCTAGTGTAACAGGTAAATAGTATAAGCAGGTTTATAATTGGAACTATAAGAAGATGTATCTTTCATTCATAGGCAGCATGATGTTGGGTAGTTTGACATATAATTGTTACATATTCAAATAAAATTTTTCCATAGAAAGTTCTCAAACCTACATAATTTAATTTAAATAAATGAATTATAAAAATATAATTATAGTTCTAAAGAAATTTCAGTTATAATGAATTGACCTTCTATTTGTTGAGCCATTTGAGCACACTCTTTTGACACTTAGAACAAACCGGTCAATAGTACTTCAGTTAAGAACTGTTCAGATTCCCAATGACCCTAATGGGAATTTATGAATATTAACCAACCTGGAAGAAATTTACAGAATCACAGAATGGATATCATGGAATCATAAAATGGTTTGGGTTCAAACTGTAAAGATCTGTAAAGATCATCTAGTTCCAGCGCCCTGCTATGGGCAGGGACACCTTTCACTAGACCACGCTGCTCAGAACTCCATCCAGCTTGGCCTTGATAAGGGTAAGGTTGAAAAGGACCACAGTGGAGTCATCTGGTCCAACCTCCCTGTGCAAGCAGGGTCATCCTAGAGCACATTGCACAGCATCATGTCCAGGTGGTTCTTGAATAGCATATTTTCATCCTTATACCTCTTGTGGAGGCTATTGCAATGTAATTTTTGAGTACTTAGTTGATATTGAAGATATTGAATTTGTGCTCCCTTTTTCTTAGAATTAATGTGATGTAAGTTTTTCTGTTTATTTGGGGTTTTTTTTGTTTATTATTTCCTGAGGCAAAAATTTACTGCCAAAAACTCTTGGTCACAGTTATCCAGTAACTTTATCTTACATGTGAAAGAAGTTGCTTTGAAACTGTAGAATCTTTCAGAAGCTCTTGACTCTGCAAAGATGGTCCCAGTATCATTTAATTTAGGTAAAGCAAATATCTACCAGTGACTGTAAAACTGCTGACAGTTTTGACAGAAGCCAAATTCTAAGGTACCTTTCAACCTCAAGCATTCTATGAAAGTCTGAAATGTTCAGAAATGGTAAGCAACCAACCATCTCAAAATTTGACATTCTTAAGTTCTGTCAGCCAAGAAGTGTAGGAAGTATCCAAAATCATCTGGCATTTCTGGAAAATCACAGAATTGTTAACATTGGAAGTGACCTCTAGAAATCATCCAGTCCAAGCCCCCTGCCAAGGCAAGGTGACCTCGAGCAGGTTACAAAGAAAAGTGTCCAGGTGGGTTTTGAATGTCTTCAGACAGGGGGACTCCATTACTTTCCTGAGCAGCGTGTTCCAGTGCTCTTTCACCTTTAACGAAAAGTTCTTCCTCATGTTGAGGTGAAACTTCTTGTGTTTTAGTTTATGGCCATTGCTGCTCATCCTGTCACTGGGCACTACTGAAAAAAGTCTGACACCATCCTCTTGGCATCTAGCTTTGAGATACCTAGATGCATTATTGAGATCCCGTCTCAGTCTTCTCCAGATTAAGCAGTCCCATCTCCTGCAGTCTCTCCTCATAAGAAAGATGATCCAGACCCCTGGTCAAATTTGTGGCCTTCTGCTGGACTCTTTCCAGTAGTATCTTATCTTTCTTGTACCGAGGTCCCCATAAATGGACAGCACTACAGATGTGGCCTCACTAGGGCTGCGTAGAGGAGGAGAATCACCTCCCTCAACCTGCTGGCTGCACTCTTCCTGCTGGATAGTAGCACAGCCTTCACAGTCACTCTCCCTATTTTTGGGGAGCAGCAAACCTACTGAGGGTACATTCTATTCCTTCATCTAGGTCATTGATAAACAAGTTGAATAAGACTGGACCCAGTATTGATGACTGGGGAACACTACTGACCACAGGCTTCCAACTGGATTCTACTCTGAGCTCTGTCATTCAGTCAGTTCTTGATCCACCTCACTTTCCATTCCTCTAACCTACATTTCCTACAAGGATGTGTGGAGGTTTGGGTTGGCACCCTGCCAAGCCCAAGGACCGGCCACATGGATTTCCCCCCCCCCAAGAGAGAAGGGAAAAAAAAGTACCCAAAAAGGCAATTTTAGTAAAAGTATATATATATATTCACATATATTACAATTATATACAATCAAACACTATGAATCTACAGAACAAATCCCAGAACAACCCCCCAAAAGGGAAAAGGGGAAAAGGGAAAGGGGAGTGGGACAAAAATGGGTAAAAGCAAACAAAACAAATACACACACTCGTAAACTCAGGGGAAAAGCTCAGTAAGAACTAATACAATCAATTCTCACCAACACTCCCCTTAAGAGAAAGCAGGTCCTTCCCCTCCATCCGGCTGGGACAGCAGCTGCTCCGAGAGGCCTCGGCTCACAGAGATAAGGGCTAGGCCGGCACAGAGAGCTGATGTCCTCCACCACACACAAGGAAGAGCGAGCAGGAGAGAGAGAGGGAGGAAATCTTCCTCCTGTCTTATATACACCTGATTACGTGAAGGAATGGTGTGGAATACTTCCTTAGTTACAACCTTGCTACCAAGGAAGGCCTAAACCAAACTCAAGAAAACTAAACCACCACAGGATGCTATGGCAAACAGTGTCAAATTACTGTGTTTTTAGAATGCCAGTAAATCTTTTTCCTATAGAAGATTTATCTTTGAGCATTTCTCTGTACTGCATAAAGGTGAGGGAAGACACTTGCAGTAACAGAGGCAGCTATTTTAGGTATTAGTAACTATTCTGGCTATGAAGTGAGAACACTTTCATTGCTATCAGTGTGTTGAGGTGCAAAATTGCCCGAAATGCTCATTAAGGCAATGCATATGTAACTCTTTTTAAAATTATTTTGGAATTTATTTTAGTGTGTCAGCATTTACCTTAAGGCATCTTGAAACTGTTGACTAATGAATCCCTGGGGGCATCTCACAGGGAAGCTTTTCCTGAGGCAAAGCTCTTATTTTGCACTGGATGCCACTTCATAGCTCAAAAGTTCACTTACTGCCCACTTGATGCTGACAGCATGTAATGTTCTGCAAGAATAGCTTTATCTCTGTAAAGTCTAAGTGGATTTTGGATCAGTTTTTGTACTGAAGAAACCTTTTTGCTTCCCAGAGAATTGTTTTCATCTCACTTAGGACCTGACCTTTCTTTAAAAGTATTATTTTTTAGACTATTCTGACCTTTTAGATAAACCCAAAAAATAAAATATGGTACCATTTCATTTATAAATCATTCATCTTTGCTTTTCTTTATAATTAACATTTATTCTGCTTAGAGATTAACTTTATTTATTTATTCTGAGTGAGAAATAAGGGAAAAATAATTCCTCTTTCTAAATGTAATGATTTGCTTTTTTCACAGGCACTGTATTTTTCACAGCGAATAAGGGGCAAGCAAGGGCCAGTGGCTTCCTGAAGGCTGGCGAGCTGGAGACCATAGGGGATTGGGGTTGAGGCTGGCAGCGCCGGGCTTTGCACCCAGTGCTGGTCCCACTGCTCCGAGCCAGGAAGCAGAGCAGGCTGTGGAGGTCTGTGGGTGGCAGGCACTTCTATGGGAAAGAGGACAGGCCAAGGCCGGGCAGGGACAGTAGCCTCATGGCTGGGCAGCCGTGGGATGTGGGGACTGGGGGACCAGCACTGCAGTGGCATCACTGGGGCAGGGAGTGATGGCTTCAGGTGTGGTCCTGGACCCACGGACATGGGTGGGGGGAGGCTCGAGGAAGGCTGGGCAGGGCTGTTCAGGCCCCTTAGAACCCTCAGAGTCCTGACAGTCACTGAAGAGTACTTCAGTGGTATAACATACATAGAAAGATAATGTATGTTTGGTATACAAAATTTCAGACCGAAAGTTAGTTGGATTGTAATCCACTTACATAATACAATATTAGCCACAGAACCTTGTTATAGCTGAAGGGAACACAATTTATATGAAGTTAATAATTTATTGCAATTCCAATTAAAATTTTAATGGTCTGGTAGTCTGAATTATGTAATATAGAATAACATCAATAATAATAATGTGCTTATCAGAGTTAAGAACTGCCTTCCTACTCTTCACTGTATTTCTCTTGTCTTATTTTCACCCTTTCACTGTGCCCCTGGGGTGGCATTACACTTAATTGAGAGCATCCAAGGATCTCTAAACGAGTTTGGTACTCCTGGAAGTGATGGAGTAAGCTTCTTCTTCATTCTTGGAGTCTAATTTTTTTGTTTTGATGTTTTCTTAACACAGTCTGCTTCTTTCTCATTGCTTTCACAAAAATCTGAAAGTTGCACATTAGCCTCCCTCATCCTCAGTAAGTATAAAGGGCTGCATTTGCTATGCAGGGACTATGTAACCTTATCAGAGCATTATTGTATGCAATATTATCAGAGCACAACATTCTGAAATAAAATCAGGCCAGAAAATATTCACTTGACAACTGTGAGCTATCAAGAATAGTGAATACATCCTCAAGCCAAGGCAAGCCTACACGCGGTGAACATAAATCCTGTGGCCTTGTATTACTAATGGTAAAATTATACTTATTAGGCTGAAATCTCTTAATTTGCTAGATATAGCTAATGCAAAAGATTTCCTTAAGTGTTAAGATTTGTATTCTTTTCTATGCAATGAATAAATACAGACTGATATTGAGGTAAATGGCAAGATACCTTTTCTGCAAATTTCTCTTCCCCATTTGCCTGGTAAATGAACCACTTTTCTAAGAACTTCGCGATTTCTAATCTGTTTAAAACCAAATAATAATGTAGTAAAATGAGCCCTTAAAATAATCTTCGCTATATTGAAGATGAATACATTGGATATATTTCTGGAGTTTTAAAATATTTAGTAATCTTTAGTGATAAATTTATGTCAATTAGCTTCTTGATGCCTAACACTGGATTTAGAATAGAAAATTTGGGCATTTAACCTGCTTAAAGTAAATGTTAGATACCTGATGTAGATACTCAAAAGCAATGGTACACAGAATTTTTTATATTAAAAATAAATGAAAGACAATTATTACTGGTTTTAAGATTAATTATTTTTCTGTGTTTCTGAACTTCATTGAAAATATAAAAATGAGTGTCAAACTCAAATCAATATATAGCTCAGCTCTAGCAAGTATTGTTCTATCTGGAACTGTATATTTGATTTATAAATGCCACTTTACTTGCTAATAAAACTGAACAGATATTAAGCAGCTAATATTAATATCCCTCTGGCAGTAAAAGGAAAGTGTGAATTTAATTTTGTTGAAAAGAAATGAGAAAACTACAATGCAATGGCACATCCATGGTGACACAAGAAACATAATTAGAAATCCGAACCTCTAAATTTTACTTATATTTTTGTTAAATCTTTTCTATATACATTGTTGTGTACATAATCTGCATAATTATCTTAAAGATTCACCTGTTTGATTTTATCATATCCTTAAAAAGGATAGTGATGTTGCACTATGATTCACAAGACCAAGTTAGAAAGAAATTAAATATGTAAGACAATATTGGAAATGCTTTTTAGTTGACAAATGCAATAAAGGTAGTTTTTTTAAAGTTGACTACTAGTAAATAAGGCCAATAGATGTGAATACTTTCCATTCCCAGCATTATATCATTCATTTCATAAATTCCTATAATATTATTGAGAGTCTTGAAGAATTTATAAATTTGATTATTTGGGATTTTTTGGTTGATTATGTTAAATTACACAGATTTCTCCCGCATTGATGCACTTGTGTTTTTCAAAGAAAGCACAGTATGACTATAATAATATAATTATTTTGTATTTGAAATCACTGTTTTCGCATTTACTAACATTAATTTGTGTTAAACTTTGGTGTGGGTTTTTTGGGGTTTTTTTATGGGTTTTTTTTGTTGTTAAAAGTAATAGGCCTTTCAAAAAGTACTGTCTCATCTAAGTTAAACCAACTGAAAGAACAGTATGCATATATGGGCTTATATTGGTCATTTTCATATTTTTTTTCCTATGAAGCAAGTTTAGATTGCTGCAATAAAATCTATTATTTGGAGAGAGATATGTAAAAGAAAAATAAAAAAAAGAGTGGGATTTCTCTGTGAATGTCCTTAGTTTAGTGGAGAGGAGATAAATCATGCTAGAAATATTTGGCCTGTCTGTGTTATCAAAAACTAGAAGATCAATTTTGTCTGGATTTTCAGATTTTCAAATGTAATCAGTTTGATAAAATTAAGATGCAAAAATTTGCCATATTTTCAGTATTTGCTTAAAAATGTAAAAGGATTGTAAATTCACTGAGAGAAGCACCTGCAAGATCACAGAGACATACGTTTGTGTGTACTGAAGTATGGCATATATCCTGCATCACTGAAAATTTCTGGTTGATGCTTAATTGTTGCTTTCAGACTGTTCTGGTATATGTCTTTCTGAAACGATTGACATTTAAAATTGATATAAAAAATTGAGAAAAAGAGGAGAAAGAAATGACAATAGAGAAGTTAATAAAAAGAGAGGGGAAAAAAGGCAAGTTTAAAAAATTCATAAGAGACTGCAGTAATGCAAAGAAGTAACTTCTTGTACCAAAAAGAAAGAAAGATTATATTCTGAATCAGTTCACACAATTGTGGACAGCATGAAAACAAAAGGAACCAAAAGTACTTTATTAAACTGGCTAGACAGTTTTTGGAGTCTTTTACATATTTATAAATCCAGAGGTCATAGCTTGTTTGAACTAAAGTCTAGAAACTTGTTTTGTGGCATATTTTTTTTCAACCATGTATTTATTTAAATCCACAGTTTGTTTTGTTTTGTTTTGTTTTGTTTTGTTTTCTGAATAGCTGGGAACTGAAAATCGGTTTGGTCAGAAGAACATTTTATGTCAGCCATTAGCACTGATTTTATGTTCTCAAATGTGTGTTTACATATCTGATTCCTTTCTTTTCGACTACTTACTTGTAAATCAACAGAAGCAAAACTGTGATTTGAACTTAAGAATGGGTAGAGATACTAGAAATTTCTGAAGAGTAAAAAAAGTGATTTTTTATAAGAGTTAGGTTGGAATGACATATTGAAAATATGTTAAAAGAGTCAAATAAGCTGTTATAACTACACTAACTTGAAAATGCCTTTACAGATCCAGAATACATGCTTCTAATTAGCTTTGTAGCTTTACTGGAACTCTTTTGCAAGCATCAGATATTTAATGACAGAGAACATCAAAGAGAACAGTTAATTAAGATTGGGAAAGTAAAAAAAAAACCACTTCTTAATCGGATGCACTGGTCACTCCAAAGTCAGTTAAGTATAGGAAGGTTTTAAGAAAGATAAATAAACCTTGACTAAAAGTCCTTGAACATCTGAAAGAAGAATGAAGGTGGAATATAGCTATTACTAATTTTTAAATTCTTTATATAATTGTAACCACCTCTTTTTCTCTTTAATAAGATATGCATTTTATTTTTTGCTTAAGATGCTCTACACTTCTTTCTCAATTACTCACTGGAAAACGATAGACTGGCTTACTTGCTAATAAGATACACAGGAAAAAAACCAGGCTCACTTCATGCCAGACACCTCATCAGCACTTTACTATAGTCTAAGTTCCATTTAGGGTCATCTGCATTAAACACCTTTAGTGTTGTTCGGGAAGTCTGTCGCTGGATCATATGTGTCACAAGGACTAATAGAACCTTGTATATTAAATTCATTCTAAATAAATAAGGTAGTGAATATCCCTATTTGCTTTCCCATTTTGATCTCAACCTGGTTCTTAGGAATTAATCAGCAAAATTAATTCTAATGAATTAGAATACTGCTGGACAGTAGCCTTAGATCCCGTTTATTTGGTCTTATGAACAATTTGCTTGTTTTCATCTGCTCTTTCACCACTGTCGTTAAAAAAAATTAAATTTAGAAAACCGTAAATGAGTCAGACTCTTTACCTAGTCCAGTAACAAGTGGAGTACTACAAGTGGAGGGGTCTGTTCTGGTTCAAGTTCTGTTCAATGAGCTTGAATCAAGGACAGAGTGCAGCCTCATTAGATGTGCACATGACACCAAAATGTCCATCATTAAAGTCGAGGACCAACAGTCAGTATAGTTGAGGAGAGGGTGGCCACAGGGACACAGACAAGCTGGAGGAATGAGTCACAGGAATCCTATGAAAATTAACAAGTGTAAAGTTCTGCACTTGGGTAGGAAAAACCCCTGGCAACAGGATTATCTGATAAAAAGCAGCTCTGTTTAATAGACCCTGTGTGTAGCAGCAGACAGCAAGCTGAGCACGGTCCAGCAGTGTGCCCTGGCAGCAAAGAAGGCCAACAGCATCCTGAGTTATAAGAGTGTGGCCACTGTAGACTAAAAAGAAGGATCATTGTCCTTTACTCAACACTCCTGTGACCACAGCTGGAATAATACATCGAGTTTTGGTCACCACGTTAGGGAAAGATGAGTTTTTCACAGAAGAAAGTTTAATGGAGGGCCACCAAGATGATTGGAGGCTGAAACACTTGCCCTGTGATGAGAGGATGAGGAAGCTGAGTTTTTTCAACCTTGAGAAGACAGGAAGGGAATAGAAAAGCTTTCCCAAGTCATAGTCTTCTAAAAGGGAATATAATAAGATCATTTACAACAAGCATTTTCACTCTCTTAGATACCATTTTTTGCCTTATTTTTTTTTTCTGGTGAGTCCTTCTGCAGAGTGGGCAAAGGTATGTATTATCTCCCTGGATTATTCCCTGAGGAAGTGTGATAAGTTAGTCCATTAAATTAATTTAAATGACAACTTCTGGGGTAAATTTCCTTTGCTATCATGTTTACAACAGGAACCCTGTGTATACTTGTAGTATATTGCATATGCAAAGTGGGTGCATCTAGCACAGATTCATGATCTATTTTTGTAGCTTTGTTTCAGGCAAATGTCAAAGGCTCTTGCCTCCTTCCTTTACTAAAAATGATCCTGGAATTAAGAACAACTTCCACTCCTATATAAATAGAAAGGCTTATGGGTCTCCCATATGTTTGCATTATCTTAAGTTTTAGCAGTTACATCACTTTGGAGTAGTGTTTTGTTCAGACTAGTTTTCTGGACTGGCTGTTCATCATCAGCTTGATCTCTTTTCACTTCTACATAGTTACAAATATTTATATGTAAATACCACTTCAAATCTTTCCTTCTGTAAGCAGGTTAATTTAACACATGAAAACTTCTCAGTTTTACTGACTTTAATCTGTTCTCCTTACACAGCAGCTCACTTAGAGGAATGCTTGTCCAGTCTAGTAGGACTCAGTTGGGTTAGTCAAGTGCTCTTTCTTTGCCCTGAGCTAAAATTAATCTTTCTTCCCCTCGTGTCCTTACTGCATCATTGTATGATGTAGCTCGGCAGTTCCTCAAGTCTCAAATTTTCTCAGTCACTGATGGTGGATTCAAAGTGATTACTCACCTCTGAGTTGACTTCAGCTGACTGTAAATTGTTGGTTTAAGCTTTCCCCAAAAAGCAGAGTCTTCCCTTCTTCCTTCTGCCATTTATCATTGCTGGGTTTATTTTTTTTTTAAATCAGAATATTAAAATAATCTGTGAGGGTTTTTTTTGGTCATATAGGAAAATATATTTTTAAAATAATCCCTTTGGCAAACTGAAATGTCAGATATGACTGCAGATGACTGAAGTGGGGAGGATGTTACAATGCCCATACAACATAAGTGTTTCAGTTGGTCTAAACTGCTTTCATAAAATACTAAGACACCAAAGTTCATGCTTTTACAGATTGCAAATAATATTTAGGGTAATATCAATGGATCTTGTTCCATGCAGTAGCTGATACTTACGAGATTGTTTATACATTACATTAATTTCCTCTGAAAAATACTCCATGTAATTTAAACCATGATGTTTAACTTTACTGATCTTCTTCATGGGTTCTTTTCTGTAGTGGAAATGGATGTGGAAGCCTAACAAGTTAGGTGTTCTACTTGAAAGTTGCCTATGTATCAAAGTAGTACTTTTCAATTTTTCTTGGTTTTTTTTTCTTTTGAGATTAACTTTTTTTTAAGTTGTTTTCATTTAAAGTGCTGTACCTCTTTAAATCAATAGAATAGAATGTGCCATTTGGCTAAGATTCTGAATATAATTTTGCTTCGAGCTTGATATTGAAAGAAGCTTGTTCTTGTAGATTTTCTTGCATGATAAAGATGTGTCCGCATAGGTTTTGCTTTAGTAGTAGTGGTTTTGTAACATACTTTCAGTTTTCTTTGTTTTAATCAACATTTTTATGTTCTAAAATATCTCTTGGCCATGCATCCATATTTTCTGTGTTTTAAACTTGATACCAGTCTGTCAAAATTTATTGTATACTAAATCATAAGTAGTCTAGTCTTTTGATATGATGCATTGTTGTGACAATTTCCTTATTTTATTCTGAAATAAAGCATAAAACGTCTAGATCTATTTTAGTTCCTTACACCACTGTCATCGTAGGACAGTTTTTTTGTTTGGTCTCTGACACATAAACCTGGAGTCTTACATGGTGCTTTTAAGGCTTTTTAGTTTTGCAGAGGAAACCACCACTGTATGATTTAGAAGTGCTGTACTGCATAATAGATTTTAGGACATCAAATGTAAAATAGCAAAAATAATATGTAGCCACAGCAGCTTTATTTGTTTTCTGTATAACACTAAAGTATCTTGTTGTGATAGTATTTCTTAATAGTATAATCAAATAAAACATTGTTAGCTGAAAATTCTGCAATAAATTAAAAACACTGTATTAGCAAGACTGAGGGGTTTTGACATGAGGATCTGTTCCATTTACTTATACAGAATATGTTAGAATTATGATCAGAGGTCTCAAATACTTTGTGCATGAAAAGTTATATATACTGCTTAGTTCCTCTGGGAATCTTATTCCCATTTTCTAGAGTATAGGTTTTTCTAACTGTGAAAACTTCTTTTTATTCTGACATCCCCCACCACACTTAAAGGATAAGTCTCAGAGACTGTGTGAGAGGACAGCTCAGGAGTGTGGATTATTATTATTTGAATGACTGTTCAAGAGCCCCTAATCATTTTTATGGAAGAAAAAAGCCATATTTTAGAGATACTAGGATAACATAGTACAGTTCATGCTGCATCAAGTTTGTTTATGCTAATTTTTAAGGTGAATTTTATTATGCTCTACCCAGTCATTTATTCGTTCCAGTCAAGATGAAGTTTCTACTGTGTTAGATTTCTAAATGCACACAAGTGAGAGACTTGGCTTCCAAAAATTTGCATCCAAATATGAGGAATGGGGAAGGATGAAAATGTTAATAAAATACTGAAAAATCCCACATGAATTGTATATTTTAAGTACTAAAAAAGTTAGAAGTGCTAACTTACTGTTTTCACAAACAATTCACAGACAATTTTTTAGCTTATCAAACATTTTGGGAGTGGGGTTTTTGCGAAAAATAATCTGGCCTATTACAGAAATCAGAGAGCAAAAGGAGAATTACATATGAAGCCTCTGTACAATCTTAAGTATAAACAATTATGCTGAGATATTTTGTTTAAATGTGTACTTTTTATTATCCATCTACCCTTGGCCTTGTGTCAAGTCTAAATGGGCTTTTAGAGCCCTGTCAAGCTTTGATGAAAAGAATGAACTTATTTGGCAGATTTATTAGCAGCTGGAGTACGGAAGCTTTGCCTGCTGCTGACGTTACTGTGTAATGCTGCTGTTTCACTTCACAGTAGGATGGTTATCACTTTTCTGCACATGGGGGCCCTTTTAATGATATAGCTATATATTTTGCTCTATCCATGCTGATTTCACGATTCAGTTTGCAGAGGTGAAAATTATGTGCTGTCATTATGACTAGTGCAAAAGTTTATAGAATAACTTTTGATTTAAAACTTAACATGCAATATCGCTATAATTACAAGATGTTCACTAGCATTAAACAATGTTCTGATTGCTTCAAATTTTTAAATAAAACATATCGACCTTCCTCTTTTCATGTGAGTTGTCTTTACTATGTTAAACAGAGGGAAATTTAATCTCTTAGATTGATCAGGAAAACACAATTCAAAAGAAAAAGTTAGCATCCAGTGCTACTGTGTGTCCCACAGGTTCTTCTTTCATCAAAACTGCCTCCACTGGTGAGTTAGAGGAGCATATTGCGGCCACTACTGGTGCCATTACTGTTGCTAGCACATCTGCTGATGTTGCTGTATCCAGTGCAGTGACGAGCCATAGAAAACCTTCTGGAGAACAACAAGTTCCAGCTATGAATATAAGAAAAGCAATTCTGGAGTCGTCCACTTACAAGGAAGCACTCTCTCTTCATCAAGCAAATTTACAAAGCCCAAGAAGACGGCCAAGAAATGCTGAGCAGATAGAAAGAACTAAAGAACTTGCAGTTGTTACTCATAGAGGTATTGGATATTATTTTACTTGTGCCCATGTAGTTATGAAAAATATTTTGTATAAGTTAGAAGTGAAAGTTCAGGTATCCATTAAGGAAATGTAATTGAACCAAATGGGAAAGGGATTAAATCTGCGTAAATTGGTGTTCTAGTGGGGCAGCCAGATGAAAAAATGGAATTAATAATAATATCGTCTTGGTAATTTAAATTGATTTGATTTATAAAACAACAAAAGGGAAAGATAAGGAATTTCCTTTGGACACCACTTTATATCATTATATTTCACAATAAAGCCTAGTGCAAGTGATATCCATTAAAAGTTTAGAGACTTGAGATTAGGATATTAATCTATTCTGCATATGTGTTTAAATATAATTAACTACAGCATAAAAAATGTACTTTATAAATAACTGCTGTGCCAAACTACTGGGTGATGCAGTTGTATTCATCTTGCTTCTGCCTAAATCTTCAACAAATTTCCAGCCTTTTAAAAGATCTGTACATTTTCATTCTATCAAATATTAAATCAATGATCAAAGCAATGTTTAGAACACTAGAAAATTCAGTTGCATGTATTAAAGTGGTAAAGCTAAAGATATTTTATGTTTCTGTATTCAGATAATTTAATCCATATTCTAAAGTATTAATAACAGACAACATTTGGAGTATAAATGAAACATTGCTTGCTGTATCAAACGGTAAATGTTGATCTCTGAAACAGGAGGCTGAGAAAGAGTAATGGTGGAGTGTCACAATTTAATCAGCAGACATTCAGAAAAAGATGCCATGTGTTTTTTGTTTTTTTTTTAAACATGCACAAGTTCAGAGAAGAATCAGTTTAATTTTGCAGGGTAGCTGTTGAATACCATTTGTTATACATTTTAAATTTTTTATGTTATTCAATTGTACATGAAGAATTTATAAACACAAATAGGAAATTATGGAGGAGAAACATCTTTTATAGTAAAAACAATTTGCAGAAATCTCATTTTATGACTGATATTTTTAAAAGACTTCTTTAGACTGGAATTTGTTGTCCTACTGGATAGTCATGTACTATAAGTTATTGTAGCTTCATTTACTAATGCCATTTGAAAGAGCAGAGCTGCAGTTCTTCAGAAATTTAAAATATGTAATTTAAACAGAATAACTAAAAAAACAAACATTGTGTTTGGTTTGCATATGAAATATAAATCACTAAACATCGGTTTATATTTAATTTCTATTAATTTCAGTACAAATCTGAAGTACTTTCTGGTTATTGACTGGTATAAATTAGTCAACAATTTAGTTTGTACTAGTTCTGTGGATATGCATACCCTTCAGAATGACTTTGGTCAATAAAAGAAGCAGGCTTATTTTCAGTTAAGAGGGAGTATCTGGGGGCCTGTAAAACCTTCTACTTTAAAGATGTGTGAGTGTACTAATTTGGCAGTTAAATTTGGTTGTAATTGTGATATGAAGGCAGTTTTTCCCATTTTCTTCTTGGAATCATTCCACTGCAGTGTCCTCTGTACTGTTTGCTCAGTGTCCCTGTCTTCCCTTACCTATTCTTTATACAAGATACAGGTAAGGCACATGCTTCTAAATTGTTTTGTCATATTAAAGTGCTAAACATTAGATTATGAAGAAAAAAAGAATAATTTAGAGATCAAAATATTGCTAAAGTGATGCTATATTGCTTATTTGTCACATATTATAGTAGTACCGCAGGTACTAAAAGGCACAACATACATGTAACTCAGACTTATATAGACCATACTGGAGAAGAAAGCCCAGACTTATTTCTGTGTGCATTTTATTCCCTCATGGCATTTAAAGTCTTGATTTTGCTAACATTCTTGATACAAAATCTTTTCATACTAACAGAACAGTATATATGTGCCTACTATTAGAGTAGTATTGATATACTGAGAATAAACTTACCATTTTTGCTTGGCAAACACCAATATTTGATAATATAATAGTTATTAGACTTTATCAAGGGACACTCAATAAATAACCTGTAATTGTCTTCCATAAAATATTTCATATTAAAAAGACAGAAACGATTTTGAAGGAATTTTTGTGCATGTGAGATCATTGTAATCGACTTGAAGGAATTTCCATTATGGAGGGATATTCCACAGGCGTTTCTACAGAGTTTCCTGTATGTTATGATTAAAGCACTTAAACCTCTCTTTGACAATGAAATGTGCACACAAGTCTTAAAACTACTTGTCTTTCTCTGCTTATTCAGTTACTGTGGAACTATATGTGAGGTACTTAAGAATTTTATATAAATTGCTTTCAAAATTATTTCTCTATTTAAAATATTTTAAAATTAAATTTCACTTTGGAAATGCATTTTTTGTTAAGTTCCTAATTTTAATTTAAGAATTACACTCCCAAATTATGCAAATTAATTAATGCTTGATAAGATAAAATTGAATATACTAAATATAATTTACTAAAAATTACTATATACGTGTGTGGATATTTAAAATTGTAAAAATGTATTGTACATATAGTCCTCATTATAGGTTTTTTTGAGAATATTACTAGTAAGACCAGAATAGTACAGTTTTATGATACATTGACACTGATGTAAAATCATAACTACAGAAAAAGATTAATACTGTTGGCTTCTGTGGGATTGTTCTATGAATAAGGTCTTTCAGAATGAGTAGATGATAAGAATACTGTTTTGTTTTGTAAATATATTTTTTGAAGTGTGTGAATGAATGAGATGTGAAGAGAGAACTAGAGGTTTATATGTATCCAAAATTCAACTGCTACATGTGAATTACTGTACCAAACTTACTATCTCAACAATACCTGAACAATAATTTTCGATCATGTCAAAGGCTGTCTGAAGAATTTCTTCTCTAACCTTATTAGTTGGAAATCACAGATGAGGAGATGACTTTGTGCTCTGATTATTCAAGAGAGGAAAAAAGAAACCCTTAGTGCATTTGGTGAAATATTTTCATTAGAGGTAGGGAAGTACAAGTATTATTCTATAAGGCAGTAGTGAGATCCTATGAGGAATAATGTACATGATTATAGTTTCTTCATCAAGAAGAATGCAGACTGAATCAGGTGAATAAAAGTACTATAATGGTGTTACATTTTCCTGATTATCCAATCTTACAAAAAAATACAGGACAAAACGATACATTTTTAGGAAGTGAATGCTGGTATGTGGAGAACTTAAATAATGACAAGTTAGTATATAATATATAAAGACATATTATATATTAAGATATGCTATTATACTAAGATACACTAAGGAGATGAGCAAGAAGAGTTCTTGTTATTGAAACAATAAAATCTTCTTGTAGAAGGGTGAAGCAGATGAAGGACAAGAAATTTATTTTCGAAGTGCACCTTGATAGGCTACCAAAAACTCTCTTTAGATAGGATAGTTGGAATTAAAACACGGCACCTTTTGGGTCCTTAGTTCTAGTGAAACTGAAGGGTCAAACTCAGGAAAATTTCTCTCCTCCTTTATGCAGAAGTAGGGACAAAAAAGGGAGACCACTAACCACTTTCATTCAGTGAAATGTAGGAGCTTCAGATGTCTAGCATTCAGTAAAAAGTCTTGTAGACACTACAATCAGTTTCTAGTATGATCTGCAAGATGCCAAGCCAGGAAGGAAATTAAGCATGCTAGGAACATGATATAGACATGATATTTCTCCTTGGGTTGTTGTTGTTGTTGGGGTTTTGTTTGTTTGTTTGGTTGTGTTATTTTTTGTTGTTTTGTTTTGTGGGTTTTTTTTAAGTTTTGTGGGTTAGTTGTTTTTTTTGGGGGGGTGTTGTTTGTTTTTTGGGAGTTTTTTTGGGGATTGCTGTTTGTTTTGGTTTTGGTTTGATTGTTTTTTGGGTTTTTTTCTGTTTAAGCATTTAAAAAGACTTTAAAGTGAGTTTAAATAATTTTTAAAAAGTGAGTGTAAAATTTTTTTAAAAACTCCTCAGTTCTACTGAGGTATTATGAAGTGTATTGAAAATTAAGTATATCCAGTCACATCACTGGAATTCTGTTCTTGATCATAATGAGCCTGGTTTTATACCCCAGAAATAAATAACAACTCCTATCACATAAGACCAACTCAGAATAAGCACTTATATAGTAGCCATCCTTTTCCTTTCTCTAAGGAAGAGCCATAAAATTTAGTTAATTATTTTTATGCAGCAGTCACGATCAGCAGAGGCAATTGAGCAACGGTTTCATTCCTTCTATTGAAAAATGAAGAATTAAAGTATTGTGTGTTTTTTTTTCCTAAGGAACTGAATATTTGTAAAGAATATTTACACTCTCAGCAAGTATATAATTATATACACCAAGAAAGTCACAACGTGGAAATAATTAAAATTATTTTTAAGACTTAATTGATTTTAGTATGAAATACAAAGTCTTGCATTCTAAGACAGTATCCATTGTAAAGGTATTTCTAAAGTAAAGAAACAAATGAGTACCAGGTACAAGCAGTGTAAAAAGATTTCTAATTCAGTTCATAATTCATAAATTAAATTTAGAAAAAAAAAGTCTGAAAAAGAGATACAGTGGTTGGAGGCAAAAAATTGCTTATCGAAGTTAAGCTCAATTAGCACCAGGAAGTCCTAATGGATGACTCCAGTCATCATCTAGCAGTTCAAAAGTGACTCAACGCTTTCCTCGGAATGTTAAATCTTCGTTATTTTCAAGAGAGCTTTGGATTTCTATAAATTTCACAGCTCCAAACTTCTCTTTCTAAAGAGCAGAAATGTCGCTAAATTTGCAAATTTTTAACTATGTATGCTCAGCTTGGGAATTGAAATATATATATGTGTTGATGATTTTATATAGCTATCTGTGAAATATTAATCTTACTGATATCTCCATTCATCTCTATTTTATATTGCTGTCTCATAAAGCCTTTACTTCACACTTTATCCTTTATTCTTTAAGAACACCTGTCTATCCCAGCTTACATTATGGTTTTTTTTGATATCTGGCTTCGCGTAGTATCTTAGTAATAGCCAGGACAAAATAATCAGGAAGCAAAAGTGTTGCTAGTGGGTATTCTCCATTAAATCATCATTTCTTTTTCCTGTGTCATACAGGACAATTTATGATGATAGCAGGCAAGAGGATTTTAAGATTTGTTACAGGAAGTAAAATCAAATGGTAATGAAACTTTTGAAAACAAAAGAATGTTAGGAGAAAATAATTAGTTGTCTTGATTTTATTTTTTTTAAAAAAAGTTTCAGTATGATAGGTCACTACTTTGGGATTATTCAATATAAAAATTTAAGGATTTGTTAGATTATTATTACATATATCATATTTATTTTGAGGTTTACTTTGAAGCAGGAACAAGAAAGGAGAAATAATGAAGGAGAGGATTTCTGAAGAGCTGTTAGATACTTTTAAGTCTAGTAGGTAATAAATGTGCATATATCCTCAGGTGGTTTTTGTATGGGCTTTGGTGGAGGGTTGTTGTCTGGTTTTTTGTTTGGTTGTTTTTTGTTTAGGTTTTGGGGTTTTTTGTGGGCTGTTTTTTTGTTTGTGAAACACACAACTGCAAAGATGGGAGTCTGAGGAAAGCAAAAGTAATCTGCAGTAAGACTATATATGTTCTATATTTCAAAGTATATTTGTGTATAAGAAGAGCGTGTATTTCTAGTAGGATTTTTTTTTACAATAATTTTAAACGTTTAAAGAAATAAGCATAACACAGATGCAATCTAGCACTCAGACACTTAATCCTTGAATTATATTTGTTTAATATTTCATAATACTTTTGGAAATACCCATTTAATATGTGAAACAAATCACATATATATGTTCTATTTGGTGGATGAACTCTATAACTCATGGTTTGTTAATTTCAAGATTTTTATTAGAGAATAATAATGTCCAGTAGTCCAGTCTGGAGTGATTAGAAAGAAGAAAGGGAAAAAGAAAATCAGTCATACTGATTTCAGTAAATGAGTTAATGTTTTAATAGAATTTTTGCCTTTCATAGTTGCCTGTCAATTTTATTCTCCAAAATTTTTCATCCTATTTATTTTTCTTGCAATTCCTGCAGTTCTTAAACGTTCTTCATTACACTGCCCATGTTTACTTCTATAATTGATATTTCTCTTCTGATATGTTTTGTCATTACTTTCCCTCAGTATATCAAGTTTTCTTCTTTTGACAACAATATGTTAGTATGAATTAGATGTATTGTAGTTAGACTGTAAAAAGCAATTCCTTATTAGTGCAGTTATAAATTAATATTAAAATATAAATATTAAAATATAAATATTGCTTCCTTTTAAATAATTATTTTTCCAAATTGGAGAAATAGATCTAATTTAGAATGTACTAGCAATACGTTAATTTTGTAATTTTGAACTAGTAAGGCAGTTCAGTAATTCAGTATAGTAATGCAGTAGTTCAAGTAATTTGAAATATAAATATTCTTTACAATCTGCTTTGATCAGGGCACTTTAGAGTTGAAAGGGGCAGGGGGATGTGGGGAGATATGTAGATAGAGTGGATAGTAAAAGAGAAACTAAGATCAGCTCATGGAAAAAGTGAAAAAGGGAATAGTATGAAAAGGGGATTGTTCTTCACTTTGTGGTCTGATTGTTCATCTTCTGAATGACTCTTCATATTTCAGAAATCATTACCCTATGCAGTTCATGCTGTACTACAAAAACTGATGAAAATTCATGTCCTCTAATGCTGACTTTCAAAGTGCAGAAAGGTTTTAGAAGATAGTGCTACATTAGTGTGTTGGGTTATAGTGAAGTTTATTTGGGTGATCACTAGGTCGAAAGATTTTAATATAAATTTCTGAAGCCTTAAGTGCCATCATATAAAAACTAAATAGGTTGCTATCTCATCCCTCCTATTCCCATCCCATTTGTGCAATCCCTTGAAGCGGTTATCTCTAAAATATCTGGATATCTATATTGTTAGAGTTTGGAAATTCTGGATAATTAAATGCATCACATGCGTAGTAAAAATGACGTGCATGAAAAAAAAAAAGAAACTGACCTTTATGTGAATAGTAAGTTCATTGCATTCAGGCGGTGGATGTGCTGTGCATGTAGATCAACTTCTAGTGGAAATACATTGAATTAGACATATACCAAAGATGAAATGGAAGTATCATGCATAATTTATTTGGCGTATCTGCACATGAGCAGCAAATGTTGGAAGTCCAGAGTATATCACACTCTTGTTTCTGTCATTAGAAGTAGCAGTCGCTGCAAGTAAAATCTGCTATCATCCCATATTAAAGTTTTTAAGTAATTAGTGAATTACCAGTTCTGCACAAGTCAAAATCAATTCCATACAGTATTCCAAACAAATGTTTCCTCTCACTTCAGAAAGACATTAATGATTTAACTACTTTTTATTTCTCAAATAACTTAAGGACAGGAAAAAATATACTTACTGATGAAGATCATGCAGTTGTTGATCTGCAACTGGTTTTATTGTCAACTTGTATCCTTATAATCAGGATCTGATGCAAAGTACATAAATGGTATTGATTTCTGTTTTGCAAATACTAGCAGTGTAGTGGAAAGAATTTTGAAAGTGCAAATTTATAGGAAAGATTCACTTTTCTCTCTCATCCTTCTTTGAAAAAAGAAAAAAAAAAGGTAGTCTGGAGACTACTTTTTTTCCCCAGATATTGTCTAAGAGAGTCCTTTCCAGTTGATTTTAAGTAAATGCCAAATATGAGAAATAGGAATACAAAGATTGTGAGTGGGCAAAAAAACTTCCTTTTATTTTCAGTGATATTACAAATTTTCTAAAAATATGGTATATGGGCATTTATGGATATGCAAAAAAAATAGGTAAGTCCAATAAGCCTTTTTTCAGATAGTATTATGTTTCTGCAGATGTCATTTAAGTAGGGTGATACATACAATCTTGAAATAATGGCTTTGATGTTATGATGTTGTTCACCATCTCCATTAGCTGAGTAGTAGCGAACATAAAGTGAGAATAGTTCTGGAGAAGGGACCGACTGTTTCAGTGCTTGAACTACTCTGAATTACACCTAAGGAAATAAGTATATAAGGTCAGATGAGGCCAAGTTTCCATGGTTAATACTCTGTAGAATTTCTTATAGTAATGCAACCCAAGTGTCTGTTTTGCTTAGAACAGTGGTGGTTTAGTCCTCAGGATTTTAAATATAATTTTTACTTGATTTTAAAATTTACAAAATGCAGACATGACAAGCCAAACAATTCCTTTACACAGATGTCATTGTATAACCAAAATAAAGACATGAATTTTTGGGTTGGTAGTGTTTTAAATTAATATACTTCACATGGCTGTATACCTCAATGCTTCTATACTGTAAAAGAAAATTTTACTTCTTGAATTTATGTCTCATGTAACCCTCATGATACAATGAAGCCAGAACTATGTCAACTGAATAATCTTTTCTTCATTCAAAATTAATTTGTTTCTAGTGTATAAGAGCTTGCTGCACTCAAGGTTGTTAGTCAAATTATGCCTATACTTCTTTTTGGTATACATTCTTAAAACTTACTTACATGAGGTCCTTTTTTTTGAATGCAATACCTACCCTGAATTATAAAATGTGGTAATTGTCTGAATTAGGTCTCTCTCACAAGTTTGTATGCAGTATTTATGCTTATGAATATGCATGAATATATATACTTGCATAGCCTTTAAAAAAAAAAAAAAGAAAATCTTTTACTTTTCCTATATGTCTAGAAGTTTGCCTGTAAGTGTTTGAATCTACATTATCTTACATAAGAGACCATTTTTGTACAGAACTTCAACAAAATAATTCTGAACACGTTTGACTTTACATATAAATTGGCTACTTGAAAAGTGTACATGACTCTGGTTTGCCTATTGACTGAATATTATCACACATATCTGTCATGCAAAAATTCTTACCTGAACTTTTTTCATTATGAGGATTGTTCATATTCTTCCCTTCTCAATGAAACATTCAGTTCCACTTTTCTTGTTTGCAGAAAACATTGGTCCATCTAATCTTAGAAAAAGTTACAGAGGGAGAGAGCTAGGGCTGTTCAGTCTGAAGAAGTGAAGGCTTTGGGGAGACCTTGGAGCACCTTCAAGTTCCTCAAGGAACCCTATAAGAGAGATGGGGAGGGACTTTTTACAAGGGCATGCAGTGACAGAACAAGGGGGAATGGCTTTAAGCTGAAGGAGGATAGATTTATGTTGGATATTAGGAAGAAATTCTTTACTGTGAGGGTGGTGAGGTGCTTGAACAGGTTTCTCACAAAAGCTGTGGATGCCCCCTCTCTGGAAGTCTTTAGGACCAGGCTGGATGAGGATACTGTTTTAGTGGAAGGTGTCCCTGCCCATGGCAGGAGGGATTGGAATTAAATGGTCTTTGAGGTCCCTTCCAACCCAAACCATTATATGATTCTATGATTTTCTACTAAAGTTACTTTCACTGGAAAAAGGCATGAGCAGTGTTGAACATAAGTGCAAAGGTGGATGCCTAAATTATTTCCAGGTTTTCAGGGCTTTTTGACATTGTCTCTGATTTGGTGTCACACAGTTCTGGTACTACTGTTTATGTTTCATCAGTTCACATAATCAAAACTACATTCAGAGACATATTTGGATAGGGGATGTTCACCAGAGTTTCTTCTCCCCCAAAAATAAACACTGAAAAGAATCAAACTTACTATATCTATAAATTTAAAACAAACAAAACAAACACCCTGGAAGACATACGTGTTTAGTGTTAAAAATTTTAAGCCTCTCTTTGCATTGTAACACTGGAAAGGTGGTTATGTCAGATACGTGTTTATAAATCTAGATTATTTTTAAAATATACTTTTATGGTCTTTACAATCATGTAATTAATATCATTTAAGTGATACTGAAGATATTGCAAATAAAATTTAACTGAGTTTGGTCTCTGAACATTTTGATGTTCTTCATCTAAATGTTCAGTTTTATTTTTGGATTGATTCTGAAGTGAATTGAAGGATAGGACATAAAGGAAACTTTGGGTTCACAGTTAGTTTAAGTTATGCTATATTATTTTCCGAATGATTGGAGAATTTATCCCTACCTTCCTATTATATTGGTATGCCTCCACAGGAATATCCTACCTTGTTGGTGTAATCTATTTTCTTGGCTCTTGGCTGTTCAGAGGTATGAGAACATCACAGTCTGTCCATATTCAGCTATTTGTATCATTATTACATCTTAACAGTTTCCCTTGAGAGAAATGGACATATAAACTCATCTCATGTAGGTATCTTAAGGCCAGATGAACTGAGCTCTGAAAGTGTCACTGTCTCTTTGTGGACTAGCTTAGCTGTGTGCTGCTACACTGTTTTCTGCCAGGAGTCCCTCCTCTGAGATTTCTGAAAAGTGAAATCCACTCTTCATGCTTACTGTTGCGTATTACATGTGAAATAATGCTTATTTTGCCAAGTATTTAATAGGTAGGTGATTTTTTTTTATGACGGGGTTGTTTTTAGTTATGTATATGAATATGCAGCCCAACACATAGTTTAGTGAGGGCATGTTTGGAGCAAATGAATTTTTACAACTACTCCTTCACAGTGTATTCAGAAACTACTATTCATTTGATCAACATACAAACCCCCATTAAAAGTAAAATTCTTCTCTTGTAGTGTAAAGATGCTTCAGAAACTGGAATTGTTTGCTTTGCACTGGTATGTAATAGCCTTTGCAAAGTGATGCAAATTATTATTAAAATCTTTGATTGGCTTAAATATCACCAAGTGTCACCAAGACACTCTTGTAACTATTTTCAATTCCACCTTAAATCTTGTGATCTCTTGTTGTCTGGATAAACTGTGGATATGCCATTCAGGTGTTTGAGAACGAGTAGAAGCAAACAAAGAAAAACACATGGCAGACTTCCTTTTTCCTTCTTATGATGGTTTCTGAAAATAAAGGAACACATCTCTCTAGTGAGTGCATTTAAACCCATCCCAGCACCTGTGATCACGCATTCAAGCCCACTCTCATTTTACTGAGGTGCTGCAAGAGTAACTAAGCATATCTTCTGATTCATGAGGAGTTATTTTATACTGGTCCTTAAAAAAGCCAAAAGAAGGCTACAGCTATACTCCAACATTCATAATGAACATAGAAATAGCATTTTAGCAAGTTCAGACAATGACAAGAGAGCATTACTGTTATTCCAGTATAGCTCCACTGTGGGAAAGTACAATTCTTGGGCCTATGATTTCCACTGGACTTCAGTTAATATGGAGAGGGACAAGGGCTTCTGCTACTAAGGATTTAAAAAAAATAAATCTAGTATTTTTTGCAACACATAAGTTCTGCTTCTGCAAATAATGTATTTCTCAGAACCAATATCAAAGTTGCATCATGACAAGAAAGTTTACATTTTACCTCTCAGGATAATAATATCTCTGTATTTATAGGCAAATATGATCCCTTTCCTCAGAAGTGTAAAAACATTTATTAGCACATCCTGTATGTATCCTATTAGGTGTCTTTCTCAGTAGTATGCGGTTTCTCTGGAATCTTTTTCTGCTCTCATGTGTGGTAATGGTTAATTTATTTATAAAAAGATATCAATAACATTTTTTCTGCTTTGGTATTTATGCCTCATGTAAGGGTTCTTTGAATATCCATTGATTTTCTGTAAGAAGTTAATGGGTATGAAAAATTCTTTGATGATGTACAGTCTATCTCCTCATGTTAACTTCTCCTAGACCTAATTCCTTTAATCTATGCTTCATCAGCAGTATTTGCTTGTAGCCAACATAAAACATCCCCTTCCACATCATTTACATATATATATATATATTCTATACAGCCAGTAAAGTATATTATGCCTAAAATTAACCTATGCTTAAAACTTATAATATTTCAGGAGGTCCATTTCAATGTATGTTTAATAGCTCACAGGCCAAGTGTATTGGAGATAAGAAGCACTTAGTTTAATGGCTGAAAAGGAAAGTTTCTTGTGCCGCTTTTGCTTTATTCTTGCTTACATTGCTGATATTTGTTAAGTTTTGGGTTTATGCTCTTTTTATTAGTTGTTTTCTTCCAAATGTATGTTGAGGCCACAAGGTTTTCGTGAAATAAATGTCTTTATCATAAAACCAGCCAAAAATAAGGACCTTTACAGAAACAGATGAGCTGTGGGCTTGGGGGAGAGGTGGGAGCCAGCTACCATCCACATCACAGTTTGAAAATAACAATTTTTAGGCTAGAAAGAAGACTAGCTGTAGAACCAACAACAGAACAATAGATTGTATTTTATTACCTGTACTCAAATATCTTTTTTCTTTCTATGTTTTTTTTTTCTTACCAGAGAAAACAGGGGATAAGTACTTACATTTTTCTCAACACAGAAGAAACCACTGTTTTAGAGCAAAGCTATTTGTAATTATTGTCATTTTCCAGGTTCCATAAATGTGTGACAATGTTTTACACAATTATATGGTGCGTGGAAATAAACACTTTGGGCCATACTTTTTTTTTTCTTACTTACGCAGGAGAAAAATTAAGTTATAAATTTCACTTCTTTCCTTTGTCAGGTATACAAATTGGTCTCAATATTTATTTATTTATTTAAAATGTTGCCCACTAAAGGTGCACAATTTGATCTTGTTAGGTAGCCAGTACTCTAATTTGTATATACTTCCATGATAAAATTTGTCAAATGAAATGAAATACTTTAGACTGTATTGCCTGATACATGTTTTTGTTTGTTTGTTTGTTTTTTTAACTAGTGAAAAAGGCCATAGATTTTAAATCTAGAGGATTTAAATTGTTTCCAGGGAAAGACAACAGCAACAAGTTTTCTATCTGTGAGTGTACTTCTTTTTTGTTACTTTTTCCTAGTGCAAGAGTGAAGTTTGTGCTGTGTTGTTTGTGTGTTTTCAAAATTATTTATATATTTCTAATAGAACTGGTTTCTCCAGTCTGCATGGTGAATTTTTAAATATGGTTCTACTCTAAAGGCAGTCTTTCTATAAATCTGGCATTGTAGAAGGACATGTCATTTCATCAGTAATTTCAAACTGAATTTACAGTGTTTGCAAGGAAATACATATTCAGCCTCTTAGGTGTCAGCTATAGACTCAACTGTGAACAGGAGATCTGTTATTTTAATTGAACATTAGCATCAGAAGCCTGTGCAAACCAATGCCTATCCTCACTTACAAATGTACAACCACATATTTTTTTCAAGAGACACATATGAGATCACTTTTTGATTTTTTTTTTAAAATTTATTAGTTTGACATTTTTAAGTGTTTAATTAACTGTAGTTTTAAAAATTCTGGAGATGTTTGGTGCATTCAATTGTAATTACAGAAATTAGAAACTGAAAGAGTTCAACATCTCAGTGGAACAATTTGTTAAATCATAAGGGGGAGTCAGGTGACTTTCTAGCACAAATTGAATAAATGTATCTCTAAATACATTAAAAGGATACTTTTGCAAAAGAATGTGCCATTTTTATAGAGTTCCTTTTTGGAATAGAACCACATTTTAATTATATATATATATCACTAAATGAAAGGGACTAAATGTTTAGATTATGTCTGATTATACTACATTTCATTATTCTTCACAGGAGTGAAAGAACTTGTTTTTGAAGCGCCTTGGGCTGGACATGTTTGCACTGATTTTTTTTGTTAAAAAGTGTCAATGATGAATTCAGTTTCCAGAATCTAGCAGGGCACATTAGCATGGGCTTTAATTTTCGGTGTTAGATTTTAAACTGTCAACAAGTCAGATACTGTTTTGTTTTTTTTTTAATAGAAAGATATCTTCAAGAATCAAGACACTTTAAAATTTACCCAGTCAGAAAAATAAAGCAAAACACACTTCTGTTCCATTTTTGTAATGTAACGTATTGCCATATTCAACTTGTAAACTGCATCACCTAAATAGTTCTGTAAGGCACTTCTGGTTTATTTGAAAACTTTGAATCAAGATATTTAGAAACAAATACTCTTTTCATTCATATTAGGTAAATGGAAAGTAGAGTGATTATACAACAAGAAATAATAGTAAGAAATTACAGTAGTGTTTATAAAGTACATCACTGAGGTGTCTGTCTGATGGTCCATCTGTGATTTTATAGTTACAAATGAGAAAAATACAATGGATGATAAAAGAGATTTGTTTCCCTATACATTTATTTTGCACTAACCATTATATTTTCTTCTCTATAACTGTAACAGAAATTCTATAGTTATAATGAGGTAGAAGACACTTGTGATATCCAAAGTTGATTGTTATGAAATTAATGGTGAAATTTATCACTACATTTTGAAGGTCTTTATATAATTTCATACATTATTATATTCTATGTAAAGCTGAAAACGTTTTCATCTTTTTAAATTGATTATGCAGAATAGATTACCTATATGTGTCACTAATAAGTGAAGGTGAATCTTGGTGACTTGTAAATTTAGTGATCATAATCTTGTCATAAATAGATAATTAAGATTTTACGTTGTAATCTAGCATTTGGTTAGCTAGTCACTGGTAGCTGAGGAATTAAAGAAACAGTATTTCATAAGATGGTTATGTGTTTGGCTCTTGACTAGATCATTTTCTCAGTGTGGTCTCAGCTGAGTCTGTACTTGCATTACAATGACAGATAAGGTCCTTTAAAAACCCACTGTCTGTCATTCAATTCTTAGTGGAAATAAGATAAGTGACCTATTTTACATTATGCCTTATATTAGCAATGTCTTTAGAAATTTTCATCTAGCATTCTCATCTGTATGTCCTTTGATTATTTTACTTTTTTTTTTTTCAATGCATCAGTTATATAACATTCACTACTAATAGGTGATTTGCACCGAGGAAAGCCAGACTGGTGATATTTGATATGATACACTTCGAAACAAGTATGCATCAACGTTATTTTAGAAGTGTTGACTAACAAATTACTTCACTGGGGGTTTTAATTCAATCAGTATTAGAACTGTGGAATTTCTTGCTCCCAGTTTCTTGACCAGACCATGAATGAGTGCTTTCCCTAGACACCTTTAATTTGCTACAGGAAACAGTTTCATTGCTTATATGAGCATCTGGGGTGTAAAACAGATATCTGTGGAATCTGTGGAGCTGTAGACTGAAAAGTAAAGCATTATGTCTGTAAAAGTAACATCAACTTAAAATCATTAAATGTGCAGCTATTTTCACTAAGTACTTAACAGAAACCATATTGGTTTTAAAATTGTATAAATGCATTTTAGAATTGGAACCAAATTAGAAATTTGTTTACTGGCTTCTACCTATAACATTTTCCTCTGTATTTTTACTGTAGTATATGTTTTAATTTTTAAAATTTAATTATTTTATTGATTTTCTTTAACATAAGCCTTTATATTTTTATTTATGAATATTAACAAATCCATATCTTATAATTTAAAAGTATTTTG
The DNA here is from genome assembly GCA_013396655.1 of Campylorhamphus procurvoides. Taxonomy (NCBI): domain Eukaryota; kingdom Metazoa; phylum Chordata; class Aves; order Passeriformes; family Dendrocolaptidae; genus Campylorhamphus; species Campylorhamphus procurvoides. The sequence goes on along the minus strand of WBMV01000282.1, from coordinate 394,682 downwards.
TAGAGTATTTCTAGGGATGAAACTGTATACAGAAGATATTAAAAAACCAGGATTTTAAAGCTTCTATTTTTGGTAGAAATTTAAGTGTATAATAGTTCTTGTGCCTAGAAATCTAGTAGAATATTCTTATTTATATTTATATTTATTTGTTCTATTACCTGTATATGGGGAAACATAATGTACAAAAAATAGTTATTTGAACTATTAAAACATAAATTATATTAAACAGAAATAAGTATGTTTAAATAATATTTTTACTTTATTTTTTATGATAAAGAATGTCTTTTGTGTGCATTGATATATGATCCATGGCCAAATGGAATTGCTATAATCCGGAATATTATTATCAGGCATTATGAATAATTTCACAATTATAGTTTTAATATATATTTAATGTCAGAAGATTTTTAATGTCTTTTATATATATATATATATATATATAGGCTGCTATTGACGATTCTGGATTTCTCATGACTTATTATGAAACACACAGATATTTCAAAGAGAGAGTTAATTCTAAATGCTTATCCATCAAGATAGGCTTGTGACATGCAGTTTATGGAATTGTAGCTGTCAGAAATATATTCCATATATATTCCAATATATATTCCAACACTAGCATGAATGTGGGGTTTTATAGCTAATATGCTTTCATCACATGTATAAGTATTGGCAGAGAAAAAAGGCTGAAACCTGAACCAGGAATAGTCCTCCTGGCCCAGAAATGCCCTGAACACAGAGATCCAGGTGAACAGAGATTGTCTTGGTTTGCTATTAGAGCAACCTTGATCATGTTACATGTATTTTGTGACAGAGGAGAGCAAATACTGTGGATCCAGTTGAAGAGGGCTGAGCTTGGTAGGTTTTCAGAGCAGCGTGCTGATGTTCTTTTAAAACCTATGCAACATTTGCATTTGGCCTTTGGCTTCCTCAGGATCACTAAACCAGCTCTACCCTTTCTGTATGTGGACAAAGACATTTCAAGGCAGGAAGAACACTCCCAAGTGTTCTGAATTATACTCTTCTTCATTAAAAGCTGAAGTTTAATGAACACTGTTTAGACGTATAGTTAGAACATACATTTTTTATCCACATACATTGTATTTACAGTGTAATGCAGTTGCCCTAATTATATACAAACTACTTCCTTAAAGGAAAGTAAAAATCTAATACTGCAAATTCATTTGTCTAGTTCATCAGTAAAAGATGAATAAAGGTTAAAACCTTTGTGCTTAGTGTGAATCTCTTGGCTTCATGTATTTCATACATGATATCCTCTTGGTTTTGGGTTTTGTTTTTAGGGTTTTTTTTTAATTTTTTTATTATTCAGTCAGACCATGAATTTACCAAGTAATAGCAGACTAACTTCCTTTGCCAATTTCTTTTTGTGTTGGTTTGTGGCTTTTTTGGAACTCTGCTATCTCCTGGGTCAGTGAACTTCAAAAATTACATACAATAATTAATAGAATTATTTTGACTTAAAATTATTTTTGAAAGATGTATTTTTGCAAGCTGTAAAAATTACAAGAAAGTATGTAATGCAAAAAAATATGTGAAGAGGTAGTTTAATATGCTGAGGGATATGCTGAGGGTTAGATTGCTACATGTAAATTTCTGGAAAAACACACAGAATGATTCACAGGAAGTTTCTCTCTGAAGATCTGTTTTAGTTTGCTGTAAGAAAAATGTATGCAAATCAAACTGGCATTTTGAGTTTACCTTCAGATCACCATATTTTGGGAATATATACATTTTTAATACTGATTAAGGACAATTCTCTCAGCAGGAGCTTATGCATTCAAGTTTTATTATAATTCAAGGAGAAAAGGTCAGCCCTTAGTGGAGATGACATTTATTAGCGTATATTTGGAAAAAAATCTTACGTCCCTAAACCTGATGAACACTCCTTTAAATCTTAATATTCCTGAAGGAATAATAATAAAATTTCCATATGGATTCAATAATATTACAAACAAACAAAATAGTTTATTAATACATCTTGTTTTGGAAAAGAAAATCAGAAAATACATGCTTTGCTTATTATAAGGAGGACAAATGTGTTGAAATTCGTTTATACTGGTGATCATATTCTGTAAAAGAATCAATTTTAAAAGACCAAAAATGGAAAGGATATACTTTTTTATATTTGTTAATTGCTTAACTCTGTCTTTTCTAAAAACTCTATTATTTTATCTCTTCTTTTTTTTGTTATTTTATTTTGGTTTTTTTGTTTTTTGTTTTTGTTTTTTCTTTTCAGTAAATGAGGGAGGTATTAAACAGGCGTCCAATTTGTGTCCAGATCCTGGAGAACCAGAAAATGGAAAACGGATAGGCTCAGATTTTAGGTAAAATATAAACCCTACCATTGTATAATTTCTCTAATACTGAACTTGGAAAATGTATCTGCTAAAAATGTCTTACTGTTCTTGGGTACTCTTTCAAAATTGATCTCAGTAAAAGTGAACTAGAATTCTGTGTAATTTGTAATGCAGTATAGCTTGTACTTGGTATGCAAAGAAGATAGAGTGTCTACTTGGAAGAGAGAATATATCTCCGATAATCTGGCAAAAATTGGATTGAAGGTAAGTTAAAGTATTTTCTCATGTAAATACTGTATTAGATTTACAAATATTGAGCATACATGTAGTACTGGAGATTTTTGGGAAGGACAAAATAAAACTGAATGCAACACAACTGAAAACAATAAAACCTCAGAGAAGACTGAGAGAAGACGGTAATAGAGAATACTGCATTGTCTACAGTATGTTTTTCAGGAACCCAGAAGTTTGATACATTTCCCTAGTAATCCTCAGAGTGGCTTAGCACCCTTATTGCATTCTCCTTTTTTTGTTATTTCTTATATATTCTCCTGTATTCTCAGTTGTCTTTCAAGTTCCTTGTCTTGTAAGGAAAAAAGGGTTTTCAATGTTCTTTCAAAACATTCTATTGTCTTTTTCTCAGTGAACAAATGTGACTCCTAATTTCAACAGTGATTGATGAGTAGAGAGACACATACATAATCACTTTTTGAAAATGTTTTGAATTCATTTTAATCTCTTTTCTATCTGTGTTTCTGACTTGCTTCCTTTACAATTGTTGAACATTTCTTTTAAACGTGTTAACACTCATTATTTTATATTTGATATATAGACACTATATAGAAAGAATAAATCTGAAGCTATTTTCTTGTTTTGTATGATATGCTAATTTCACATTATCATGATGTTGACAAATCTCTTCAAAACACCTAAGTGAGGAAAGTAAAAAGGAAGTAAAAGGGAGATCTATAATTTTTATATTAATTGGGTTTATGACATTCAGGTTTGTTATTACATATTTTGTAGTTTACATATCACACAACACACTTCTAAGCATTTGAAGATAACTGTTAGAGTAGTCTGGGATGTACAAAAATATTATGAAATTATGATAATTCTTTTACATAATTTCTTGTACTTTTCTCTTTGTGTTTTGTTTTGTCTTTTATCCTCATAATCAAGCAAAACATAAAATTGACAACGGCATCCTAAGTAAATGTGCTAGCTAGCAGTCATTTATGATTTCTTAGTTATTATAGTCTCCTTATTTCTCTAGTTTTGAGATAAGAAAAAGTTCAATGTTCAGAGAAAGCTTTACAACAAATTTTATAAAAATGTCATTTCTGATGTTAGCTGGGAAAAAAAAACAAAACAACAAACCAACAATATTTTCAGAGGAAAAAAACTAACTGTCATGCTTTCTAGAATCATTTTTTAGACCAGTGTTTTTTATTTTAATTTCAAAAATATGCCTTGAGAATGAAAGCCTTTGACAGAGAAGCTGCCAGTCTTTTTCTATTGGTATGTGATCACTGAAAGATGTACTTGACAAGATTATTCTAGTTAAACTTACGTGAGGGGCATCACCTCGAAGAAGATATGATGATGACTGCCCTGTTGGTGCACTGGTGTGGCCTCACCTTGAATATTATGGCAGTTTTGGGCACCACAATATAAGAAAGACATTAAGTTATTGGAGAGTGTCTAAAGGAGGAAAACAAGGATGGTGAAGGGCCCTGAAGGAAAGCTGTATGAGGAGTGGCTGAGGGCACTTGGTCTGTTCAGCTGGAGAAGAGGAGATTGAGGGGAGACCTCACTGCGGTTGCAACTTTCTCATGAGGGGAAGAGGAGGGGCAGGCACTGATCTCTTCTCTCTGGGGGCCAGTGACAGGACCTGAGGGAATGGCCTGAAGTTGTGTCAGGGGAGGTTTAGGTAGGATACTAGGAAAAGCTTCTTCCCTCAGAGGGTGGTTGGGCACTGGAACATGCTCTCCAGGGAAGTGGTCACAGCACCAAGCCTGACAGAGTTCAAGAAGCATCTGGATGACACTCTCAGGCACACGTGTGACTCTTGGGGATGGTCTTGTGCAGGGCTAAGGGTTGGACTCAATGATCCTTGTGGGTCCCTTGTAACTTGGCATATTCTGTGATTTTGTGATCATGCCCTCATCTTTCTAACCAAATTGTTAGGTTTTAATTTAGCATTACTGTTCACTATACACTGTGATGATGTGACTATCAGGCTTTCCTATTTCAAATTAATTTGCGAGAAAATGAAAGGAAAAGGCATTCAAATTACTGAAAAATAATATACAAAATATACAAGTATAAATATATTCTTTAGTTTTACTTTTCCCTAATTTCTGGCTAATATGGTGACTTTATTCTTTTTGGAAAAAAGAACAAAACCCTCAACTTATCTGTGAGGAAAGATCAGCTTTTCTATCAACTCTCACGAATGTGATCCTTAATGCTTAAATGTATAACATTATGATAAATCCAATCCCATCATCATGGAAAAAAAATAATTAACTAGAACATTTCTAATATAAATGAAAGAACATGACTTACACATGCAGTATACATTGGAAGTGAAAAGAGTGAAAATAAAAGGATGTGTTCAAGTTAATGAAATTTTTGGTGAACAAAGAAAAAAGTAAATAAGCCTTGGTTCAAAACATAATAAACAGACAATGCAGCAGATATATGCATTCAGTCTTATGAGGTATAATTCTTGGTAGCAGGAATGTTTATTTTGGTAAGGAAGTATTTTTCACTTTCCACCAAAGGATGTGTTTTCAGATCAAATGGCTCTGCTTTTTTTTATTTTTTTTTATTTTTTATTTATTTATCTTTATTTTGATCACTTCTTGACACTAGTATGGAACCAACATTTTTACAAAGTAAAAAAGAAAGCAAAGCAAACTACAAAATCCCAACAATTAGCACTTAACTGATCCTCTCATTATTAAGGGAAGATTCTAGAAAAAAGTCTAAAACACTCCTGATTTTAAGGGCAGCCTTAGGTTTCTCTAACAGATTGCAGAGCAGTAATAGTTTCTGAAAGCACAGGCTTCTCAACAGCCTCAGTGCCATCTCAAATTTATTCTCAAATGCTGTACCCAACTAAATTCTTGCAACTAAATATTTGAATTTTAATGGTTTGGTTTCTTTCAAGATAAAAACAATCTGGTCTTGGTAGTCTTCTTTGGATAAATCCCATTAGCAACACCTCTTTAATAGGCAGGTGCATTCTTTCTACTGTTTTGTAGGAGCCTCTCTTTATAAAGCAAAAACATTTTATTTGAAAATAGTGGGAAGAGATATACACATGCGCACACAATTTCTATCAACTTTGTTGACAGGCCTTAAAAAAGGTAGCAATTGCTCCTTTGGTTATCTTTCTTTTACTTCTTATTTATCTTCCTTATTAGGGATAAAGTGATTTCCTATCTAAGGCTTGTTAAATGCCTTATGAATGTGAATGTTGAGATTTGTACTTGTAAAGATCAGCATTGGTGCACGTTAGTAAAACATGAACATTTATCTCAAGCCGAAAACATATCTTGAAAAAAGATCTTACAGGCAACAAAAACAGACTGAAAATTTTCAGCAGAGTCATTAAAATTCCTTTTTAAATTAACCTGATTTCAACTGTTGCCACTATCATAATGGTTTCTCAATTGTTTCATAAAATTCCAAAGTAAGAAAGTTGCAAATTCTTCAAAATAAATAAATAATATATTAAAATTGTTTGAAAACATCCAGTACTGTAGAAAACCATTTCCAGGTTGTCTTATATCTGAAGAAAAAAATAAAAAAGCACACTTTTGCCTTTCCGTTCTTGAACTCACTCTCTCTATAATGAAGGGATTGGCTTTACTTTAAGCTTGTCTTTTTTTTTTTTTCTTTTCCTTTTTGAAAAGGAAGTGAAAATTCTAATTACAATAGCTTCATTTTAAACCACAGTATTTTGAAGAAGGGTTCAGTTCTGTCTTTATTAACACCAATCAAAATCTAATTTCAGTACAATTTAATCTATCTTAGAGGAGAGCATGCTCTTCTCACTTCTCTTTAGCTTTCTTCAGATGTGAAGGTGTAGGTTTGGAATTTCACTCCTGCTCTGATTATAAACACTACCTGCTCTCCATCCATTCATTTGTTCTTACATTGTTCTTACACAGACTTAGAAAACCTGTAATGCAAACTCTCAAGCTGCAGCATTTCATGATATCCTTTGGGACCTGGAACTACATTTTGGATATTTTTTTTTCAAAATAAAAATTCTCTTAAAGATATCTAATGTGAAAATTTCCCATGGATATATTTTGAATTTTTAAAGGCTTTGTTTCTGATGATAGATGCCTATTAGAGGTTTTGCAGTTGAATAAAGTAAAAAAGACTTTTAATTGCCAGCTTTTCCTGTACTGAGAAAAATATTTTACCTCAGAAAGAAAGCTTCCCCTCCCTGGAAGTTTCTTAAAATTTTAGATGTACTGGTGAGTATTCTGCTAGAATTTCTGATTTTACTTTACCTGTCATACAGTAAAATACACATCTTTTCCACGTGTCCAATTTAAGAACCAATGTCACTATTGAAAATACAAGAAAGATGTAATAAATAGAGAAGGTTTTCATATCATAATTGTTGCTTTTTTATTTTTTTTTCTAGTGGAATAAATATATCCAGACTGAATTATACTTGGACAGGTGTTTTATTATGAGGCAAGCATGTTCCTTCACCACCATTCCAAAGTCCTGTCTCAGTGAAATGAATGAATAAGCCCACCTCTATTCCTCTACCTCTGTAGTGTGGTCCAACTAGTATTTAAAGATGACATTCTGATCAAACTTGGATCACAACAAAGCAGTGAATGCTATTAGACAGCCACAAAAATGCTATTGTAATCTTTAAAATACATATTACATTGAGAGAAGGAAGAATATGAAGTTTATATTAGGCAAAATTAATTTTACCAATGGGTTGATTTACAGTATAACTAAAGAAAATATCTTCTTTCATTTTATATAATAAAATATAATGGTCATTCTTTGGATGAATGACCTTGAAGTGAACATTGATTGACTAGATTGGCTAGATGTTTCACAGTTTTCCTTAAATCTTTTCTGACTCACATACCCTTCTCTGCAGATATGCAAGGTGAGATTCTAGACTATGGCACCAAGTCAAAATTCTTGAAACTTTAACAAAACTCAATTTGCAGCATGAGATTTGAGGTTAATTTGTAGGGGATCAGTGCATGTATCATTTTTCAACAGTTAAGTACTTTCTTTGTCAAGCACAACTGTCTGACCATACAAGCTTTGAAAGATTGAAGACTTCACAAGAGTCTAAACATGGTGTTCCAGGTTTGCCTTACTTTGTTGAAAGAAGTTTCTTGCAAAGTAAAATCTGAATGTTCAAAACTGTCCCTTGTATATTATCTGCCACATTTAGAAAAGTTTGGCATTTAATGGTTCTGGAAATGGTTAGATAGTACCTTAGCTTTCTGCCATTAGATAGTGCCTTAGCTTTCTCTTTGTCAGACTGATTAAGTCCAGCTGCTTTGCCTTTTAATGTAGGTCATGTGCTCTAAACCTCTGACTAACATGCAAACTCTAGAGTTCTTACCAATCTCTCTCTTGAGGTGGGAGGCCAAACATAGGGCTTAATATTTCAGATACAGCTGAGTAATAATTTCACTTGTTCTGCTGCCACCACTTGTAATACAGTTGAGTATATAGCTTGTTTCATTCAGGATGAGAATAAATTAGTGATCAATAGTGCAGAACTTTGTACCTCTACTTGTTGAGCTTCATGAGATTTCTGTTGGCCCAGTGCTGAACTTTGTCAAGTGTCTGGATTGAAGCTCTGTTGTTCAGCGTGTCACCTACTTTTCCTGCTTTTGTATGTTCCATACATCCGTGGATCCATAAATTCTGTCTCACTGTCAAGGCTGAGGATGAAAATATTAAACAGCATAAGACCCCATATTGATTTCCTAAGGCTCAGCTTATTATGGGCTACCAGCTGAATATAAAGCCATTGATTCCTCCCCTTTGACCTCAGCTGCCAGGCCAATTTTGAATATATATTCAAGTATCTATTCAGTGGATATTTTATCAGCTCTCAAAAATTACTGCTGCAAGAAAGAGGTGCTGTGAAAAAGCTTGCTGATGTTGAACACTGTTACAGTGAACACATATGTACCAGTGGTCCATGTAGCCAGTCATTTTGGCATAAAGGACAAGCAAGTTTATATCAATTATGATTCATCTTTGATAAATCTGTGTAAGTGCTCTTAATCTCCTGTTCATGCTTTCCTAGAGCACATGTTCTTTCCAGAGATTGCTGTAAGGTTCCCGGCTTCTCCTTGCCTTTCTTAAAAGTTCATATAACGACAGCCTTTCTACAGTCACCAGGAACTTCTCATCACAACAATTTTTCATAGATTATACTGACCTTGCACAGATACAGTCATGTTTTTCAGCACCATTTGGTGAAAGTTCTCTGGCTTCCTGCCTTTCAATACAGCCATATTCTTTAATGTATTGCTCCCTAGTATTGGCTTTCCCTTTTCTTCACAAATCTACGTGCAGATGCCGGGGAGCACCTGTGCTGTAGAAATTGATGCAGAAAAGACATTTAGTACTTCTGCCTTTTCCGTATTGGATTTCAACACCACAAGGTTGCCTCATCCATTTATTAATGAACCCACATTGCATATGAATTTTCTTTTGTGACTAATGTATGCACAGAAACCCTTTTCCATACTAATGTGCCTTACCAGTCTTAGCTCTAGCTAGAGGCTCATCCAAAGAGTCTAATTTAGTCACCCAAGGACTGCTAAATTAGTAGCTCTGGTTCAGAAAGTTCATTAATCATAAATGATTGAAATATGGTAATGTTCAGAAGATGAACTATAAGTGTTTGGTGTATTCTAAAGATTTTCTCTAAGCATTCTCTTTTTGTCACTTTCAGTTGTGAGCATACTAGACTAAATGAGCCCAGTCTGGCCTTTGAATTCATCCATACACAACTTTTTTTTGCTGAATGTATTTTGCTTTTCAAATTTATAGGAGATTCTCATGATGTCCTTTAGATTTTTTTTTTTGGGGGGGGGGTGATAAATTACTATATAATGTAGAAAAATGAACAACTTCATATCTATACCATGCTTCCATTCTCCTGCAATTTACAAAGTAGATATAGCCACATTTTTAGGAGGCTTCATCTCTTAAGCAGTTTGTGTCAAAAGTAAGTCAGGAAATCAAACTGCCTTTATTTTTCCACACTACTTTTGGTCACTTGTTCCAACATTCTGTTTTTGGAATAGTCTGCCAGTTTTCTCTGAAATTATACCTGCTCATAATTCAGAGGCAGACTACTCCAGGGATAAGTTCCCTAAAACCAGCTTCCATGATCTGATTTTCTCACTGCACAATTTTCAGTTCTGTAAAATACCAGCAAGCTGTGATCAAATCTCTTATGTATCCTCCTGCAGTACCTCTGGATATGCAATAGGTATCATCAATTTCATCCTCTCAAGAATCCTTCTTTGTCCTATAACACCATCCTCGAATTATTTGGGATTCTGTCAAAAAAAAAAAAAAACACCCTGAAATTGCTGCTGTCACCACAACATGTAAATCCTCATCAAACTCATGGCCTAGTGCTCCAGACAAAAAACTGATTTTCATCTTTTTTAATCTTCTGGAATCTTCATCATATTCACCTCATGTGCCTCAAGCACTCTTCTATAGAGGAAAGTGACACTTTACCCTCTTGTAATCAAACTTCCATATTATCAAACTTCTTTCAGAGAAAGATGGATTTTGAACTGAATTCTTGTATGTCACAGATTAAAGACATTGGAGAAAAAATACAAGCATCAGAAACAAGGATCTCTCCTACTACACAGTTTTGAAAGAATTACTTTTTCCATTTCTAAAAGAATATGTACATAGATGACAGCAAAATGTTAAAAAATGGTAATCTTGACTAATCTTTTAAGTTACTGAGAGAGGTTTTTTTTTTTTTTACAAACTCTGTTATTAGGTTTTTTTTAGGTGATCTGTCTTCCATTTTCTTTCTTAGACTGATGTTGTATCATTTGCTTATCTAACTAACTTTAATAGGTCTAACTCACATGGCATATATGTCACTGATTCTGTAAATTTTCCAATCTCACTCTCTTTAAGAGTCCAGTACACTTACAGTCATATATATCAAATATCAGAATAATAGGACTTCTATCTATTTGTAAAAAATGCTTCTTTTTATGTCATTGCTTGGTTTTAGCTTGGGAGCAACAGTACAATTCTCCTGTGATGAAGATTATGTGCTTCAAGGTTCCAAAAGTATCACCTGCCAGAGGATAGCTGAAGTTTTTGCTGCATGGAGTGATCATAGACCTGTGTGTAAAGGTAAAGAGGAATTGTTGCCCTTACAGTGATTTTTCCATTTTGTATCTATCTATTGTTTGATACCCAATCCCACTAAATTAATATTTTTTTAAATATATAAAGTTTTAATCCCATTGTCCCTACTTTCTTAGTAAAAAAAGGACATGCCTATGATGTTTTGTTTAACATGAGTTTTGTATTTTGGTATGCTTATTTTACTTGGGAACTGTTGTTATGCAATTTGCTTCACAAGGACCTGATGAAAATCTATCACATGCTAAATATTAAGACTTACCAAGATGGATTCAAATTGCAGTGATTTAATATAAAATCAGTAGTTCATGAAGCATCTTCATTACATATTTTAAAGCAGATGAGAAATTCTTGAATTTAGGATTAACAAGGAAAGGAGAAGTTAGTCTATACCTGCTTTTAACCCTGATGGCATAGGTAAAGGGCAAAAAATGTTGTAAGAGAAGAAAAGCATGAAGTAATTCTGTTGGGTATATTTGATGACCAAATACAATGTCAAGTAGTATGATGAATACCTGAATCAAGGAATTAAAGTATTTGTCTGTACTTTAAAATAAATAAAATATTATATATTTTACATATAATGAAAATATTAGTGTGCACTTATACACAAAAATTGACATAACCACAAAACCTAATATTGAAGAATATAGTATGTTCACAAAGAATATTTTGCTATGGGAAGCAGAAGGGATGTTTATCTTGTAACTCAAGCTGATGGGTACTTATACTAACATCTAGACATAACTGTAAGATGTTTCTGAACAGTGCAAGAGGGCAAAAAAATCTGAGGCGTGGTATCCAGATGGGGTATAGTAGAAATCCACAAGAGCTGGAAAAGTACACAGGTGATTTTTATATTGTATTAAAATACCAGGACAGTCTAAATGGGATTGGGATAAGAATGAAGTGTTAAGATATAGGCTGGAATAATCAGTTACACAAATCTTGGATGAATTAAAACAAAATAAGTGTTACAGCTACAGAAATAGGTTTACAACAGAGCACACCAGCATAGGCTTCAATAATTGCATATCATATAAACAAGTTAGAGTTTAGTTGTACATATATAAATATACATAATCTTAATATTTTATATCCCTTTACTGTATACAATATCTGTATCTAATTTATAGAAATTATACACAGTGATATGCACATATATAGCAGAATCAAATGTGTCATGCACATAAATGAAACCTTTTTTTATAGTAAATCTAGTAAGGCTTTATCTTACGGTTTTTCAGTGCATACACATATCCTAAATTAGATACATATTTTAGAATGGTAGTCTCCTAATCTTTCAGCTGGGTGTTGTATACTTGTAGAAGGGTGTTCACACACAGAACTCTCTATTGTCTTGTCTGTGGAGAGCTCACTGGAGGAAGTTGTCAGACCCAGCTGATAAATCAAGGATCCTGTCTCCCACCTTAAATGCCCAAAGCTATGTATTGTGAGTACTCCAGATTTTCTCCACTATGGAAATTAGGTCTCAAGAATAATGTGAACCATTCATCTCTCTTTAGATAGAACATTTTTAGAATAACTTGCAATTTTTTTCATTCACTTATATAAATTATATTGCGCACACATCAAAAATCCTGCAGTAATGATACATTTTTCAAAAGTGGTTTGTGAGTTTTGTTACATTAATATACTGCAATTGGTCAAGGTTCTAAACAGGAGCTTTCCAATTCTGTTAGATGCACTTGATTTGACACCATAAAACCTCTGGACTTGTCCTCATATACCATAGGAGTGACTGAGAATAAGAGCCTGCCAAAAATGGAAGACTAGCTCTTTAGGAGTTACCATGCAATGCCAGCTGGAACTGGCATAAGATCATATTCATAAAAGTGAACCTGGTAAAACTTTGAAGCATTTCTACAGGAAAAAGTATAGTAGGACTTTGAGAAGCAAAACTGATACATGACTTCCAAGATATAAGCAAACATTCTAGACGATCAGCGTCTTTTAGATGAGTCTTAAGACTCATTTCCAGTAAAATTATTCTCCTGAGTTTTGGCTGAATTCTGAATGTTTTGACTTCTAGAAGGGACTGTGAGAAAATTGTAAAGTTACTTCAGACATACTGACCAGACTAAATTGCAGTTGGATCACCTTGTAGTTTACCAACAACTATCCTTCCTTTTTCATATTACTTTTTTAAAGTCTAACTTAAAATTTAATAATTCCCTTATCACCTGAAGAAAATAGAAATTGCTTGGATATATGAATCTGGTAAAGATATATGACAGAAAATCAAGGTATTTCCCCATTGTGATTTACAGGCAAGCGACATTGAAAAGAAGTTAAAATTTGGAGCTATGAGGAAATGGCTTTGTTGCAGGCAAGCAAATAGATTAACATCTAGCAGCTGAAAATTAACTCTCCAAGTTCTGCCTCTTACTGAAATTTTAAATTTGATTCATCCTCTCAGACACTTGTGAGAGTTTTTTAGGTGGATATTTTCAATGTCGATGTATCATAAAAGCCTAAAAATTTGTTCAAATTTAATTGGCCTCATGCAAATCTGTAGCATACCATTGTTGGAGTACAGAAGAACAATGTCTTCAATACTTTCTGAGAAAGAGAAAAAACAGTTAAAAGAAATGTCATGAGAATCTTTGCCCAACATTGATTACACTTTATGATTGAAATATCTTTTCTAAAAGATGAACATTTCTTCAATTTTTAGATCTTTTGCATCCCAAGAAATGCTTAATTTTTATAACTGTAGCACCATAGCTGCTTTACATCAACTTCTCTGTGATTCAAGAGAGAAGGTTTAAACTGTTCAGAATTGAAACCCTACTTATTTCTTTGCCATGATATTCAGTATTCCCCCACAAGGCAATGGCATCATTACAAATCCAGCCTCCTTAAACAGACAATTATCTACTTTTTGAAACTATTTGCAAGTCGATAAATCTCTTCCTCTCATTTATGTCTCAGGAAATGGATCAGATAGATCTATTCACATTTGGCTCATCAGCCTTTTTATTTTCATGCCTGCCACTTCTGTTTTATGCTTGCTTGTTTTTTAGACCCTGTCCTGTGAAACATTTATGAATGGTGCTTTTATAAGTCTGCTGGCAAGTCAGCAACACAGTATTTTGAAAAAGTTCATCTAATCTGTAGAAAGAAATAATTATTTGTAACCGAGAAAACTAAAGGAGAGACATGATTTATGGTCTAAATCATGATCATCTAATTAATTATCATACTACAAAGTAATCTGGATTCTTAGTAGAAAAAGAGTCAAATGAAACTATGTATGTGAATTAGTTTCTGACCAGTTAGGAACATGGGTTTTTTTGGTTTGTATTGTTATTTTTGGTCAGTTCATTTCACCAACTGAAGTGATTTTCAAAACAGCAATGAATTGGATTCAGTATTTTTCATTTGGTAGGTTGTAAACATCAGTTTACAAATGGATAAGCAAGCGAATTGTACATTACAAATTTTAGATTTTGCTTTTATAAATACCTTTACTTACCTATAGTACGCTTTTGAGAAATCTACTTTTGCTTCACTTCTCTCTGAAATGCAGCCATGTATCTGGACTAGCAACGTATGCACATTAGATCCAGGAAAATGCATCACTGACAAATAGGGATGAAAGTTGTTCTAATGGGCCAGCTCCATTTCCTTACTGCTACAGCTGTATTTATTCCCAGAAGGTGCTTGTCTAACATTATGTATTTCTGAGAGTAGTGCTCTTAGATCTTAGTGGAGCACTCCAGTGCTTCATTAGCCTTGCAAGTAGCAGATTTTCTAATTCAAATGGGAAGCTTTGTTGCTGTATCAGACAACTTCTTTCAATAGGTCCTTCTACCTAAAGGGCAGGTTTTTAATTTGTCTTTTCAATGGCTTATTGCATACTTCAAGAATACACGATCTACTTTAAATTAACCAACAGAAGTGAGTCCATCCTCACGGGTCATATTTATAGACCTCCAGCATTTTTCATCATTTTGCAATAGATCCCTGTCTTCTTTAAAAGCAGTTTCAAAAACTGCTTAACATTTTGAAAGGGGCTTTCCCAGTTCTCAGTGGAAGAAGGAATTATTTCTCATATTTTCACACATTTTTCACACATTTTCACACATTTTTCATATTTTCACACATTTTTCTACATATCGCTATATTCCTGTTGTAGAAAGGATCTGCAGAGAGATCTGGACAGGCTAAGTAGATGTGCCAAGACCACCGGTAAGAGGTTCAAGGCCAAGTGCTGGGTTCTACACTTTGGCCACTGCAACCTCATGCAACATTACAGGCTGGGGGAAATCTGCCTGGCAGAAAAGTACCTGAGAGTGGTGATCTGCAGCAGCTGAACATGAGCCATCAGCGTGCCCAGGTTGCCAAGAAGGCCAATGGCCTGTACCAAAAATAGTGTGACCAGCAGGACCATCCTCCTCTACTGGGCACTTGTGAAGCCACACCCCCTGTGTTCATTTTGGGCCCCTTCATTACCAGGAAGACATTGGAGCTTGTCCAGAGAAGGGAAACAAAGCTGGTGAAGGGTCTGGAGCACAAGTTTTAAAAGAAGCAGGAGTTGTTTAGCCCAGAGAAGAGGAGTCTCACAAGGGTCTTATCCCTCTCTACAGCTACCTGAGAGGAGGCTGTAGCAAGGTGGGTGTCAGCAGGTGCCTTTTGCTCAAACCTAGCGTGATACAGCTGTTAGCTAAGAGATAGTCTCAAGACCCTGATGGCACCAGCAGCAGTCCTCAATGCTTTCCAGCTCCACCTAAACAAATGCAAAAATTAATCTTAATCTGGAAAATTTCTGTGAGGTTTTGAATTCTAATTTTTATTATGAAGTGTGTCGTTGCTATACGGTGTGAAGAATAGAAATAACAAAATTTACTGTGAGACATGCTGTCCAAATAAATTTGTGTATTGTTCGGAAATAATTTCTGAATAATCTGTCAAATGTAAACAGATTATTTTTGAGAGAACTTTTCTTTGCAACTCAAGATAGATAAGAATGAATTTGAAACGCACCTCCTTATACTCTTTTGAAGTAAGATGCAGGCAAAATGTACTCATTACTCTGCTAATAGTGAGTTTCTAATTTTCAAAAACTAATTAAATCAACAAAAGGTGAAGATTTTATGAAAAATTCCAGAACTATCTGCTCATTATTTTTACTGTGAACACATATTTACAGATAGTAACTATCAAGAACAAGAAGGCTTTTTTTGAAACTATTAAAGAGTAAATTTTGTAAATGTTAGTGAACAGAAAATTTCAGTCAAGCAAGTGGTTCTTTAAAAAACGTTTAACATCACTTTTCTTTCTCTGGATCTTTAAGGAAAAACAAAAGTTTGCACTCCTTGCTAGCTGATAAGACTATGTGGTATGTTAAATTTACACTTTTCTTCTAGTAATATGCAAATTAATTCTGTACACCTAATTTTTCTATATATTCTGAATAAAAAAAATTGTAATGAAAATTCCTTCATATCTATTCAGTTTAAAATATTCTGATATTATGTACGTTCATTGTCTTATAATTTTTTCATTTCCTTAACTGTTTTTTACTATTTCCTATTAGATTCTTTTGACTGAGCGGCCTTGCCACTTGCCATAAGATTTTTTCTAAAAAACTTATGAGGATTTTTGTCAGTTATATGTAAAATGAATCAAGGATGGAGGAGGGTCTGGAGGGGAAGCCACATCAGGAGTGGCTGAGCTTATTTGGTCTGTTCAGCCTGGAGAAGAGGGGACTGGGAGGAGACATCATTGTGATCTTCAACATCCTCACAAGGGGAAGCAGAGGGGAAGATACCAATCTCTTCATGAGAGAGATCTTCACTCTCATGACTGGTGACAGGAATCAAGGAAACAGCAGGAAGCTGAGTCAGGGGAGGTTTAGTTTGGCTATCAAGATAAAGTTTTTCACTCACAGGGTGGTTGGGCACTGGAACAGGCTCTCCAGGGCAGTGATCACAGCACCAAGCCTGACAGAGTTCAAGAAGCATTTGGACAACCCTTTCAGGTACATGGTGTGATTCTTGGGGTGTCCTGTGCAGGGCCAGGACTCGATGGTCCTTGTGGGTCCTTTCCAACTCAGCATATTTTGCAATTCAATGAATCTAAATAGTAGATCATACTTATCAGTGAGTTATAATTTGCTTCTAGAGAGGTGTAGTAAAAATGGTGTTTTATGAAATATATTAAGGGTCAAATTTTGTAGGTATCATGTTTATATTTTACTGAAATGTTATTAGTGTAGTAAAGTTATTATGTTCAATATGCATCTATGACCATAGGTCACATAGGTCACATAGGTATAAATTTAAAGTTTGTATTTGGAGTTATTAGAAATGTGTGTCTCTATGCTTAGGTGTTTGCAAATAATGTATAAAATACATGGAAACACAATCAGAACTAATCTATAAAAATACAAGTTTTCAGCATAGGAATAGTAATCTAATTCATGCCTTTAGAGCAGGTATAAAAACCCACAAGATCTTGCCAAATAATAAACGAAAGCCGGAACTGAAATCTGCAAAGACATGACAGTAAGCTGAAAAGGAAGCAATCTGTTTTTTAATGATAATAATGATTCATTTATGATATGGACAATTTATTAGTTCAATTTCTTCATAAAAAGGCAGATCATATTTCAGCTAATGATTTGAAGTTAGCTTGTATTTCCACAATCTTGACTTGGCATAGTAACTAACGAATTTTGACAGATTAAGGCATCAAATATCTATATTGAAAGAGGCTTCTTATGTCAGAAGAATCTATTTTCGCTGAATTAACTTGATTGCTTGTGGAACTTCTTGCAAATATGCATTAAACTTCTTGCAATTATATTTTGGAAAGAGGTAGCCAGTCACCCACACAGGTGACAACTAACCAATAGCAAGATTGTACAGCAGGGTTCTCAAACCCTAAAAATAAGTAGGTACAGATTCAAAAAGTCCAGGAAAAGGTGTTAGATGATGACAAATAATAAATTTGTACTGTAATAAATATTAGTTATTTATTACAATTTTGCAGTTTTCAGCTTATGTCATCTTAACTCTTTGCATGTTAAATAGACTTACTCATGTGAGCTCTGTAAATGAATTGTCTGAGGAGATACTTCCAAAATCCAGTGGAAACAGGTTTTGTTTTGTGTTTTGTTTTTTTTTAATCTACTTTACTTACTCTTTGAAGTGTTGCAAGAATCAACATAGAGCCATGAGAGGCAGTTCATGCTTAGGTAAACTGTCTTATGAGCAACAACTTGAATTCAGAATGGTTGTCAAAGAATGTCTTGAAACAAAAGATACAGGAAGTATTTATAATTTTCAATAAATAAAGGAAAAAATTTATGTAGACCACTTGTTATGACTCTGAGAGATCTTCCAACTTATCAATAAGAACTAAAAAAAAAATAAAATAAAAGTTTTACAAGAATATACTACACTGCCTGTACTCTGTAGCATTTTAAATGTTGCAGTGATTTAGAACAAATTCTCATACAATTCACACAAAATCAGAGAGAGAGACAAGGAACCTGTGATACATGTTGAGATAAAGGCCACAAGTAATGGGATGAAAGCAAAAATCGGGATATTGAAGGAGAACAAACAGTATTGAGGTTTAGAGGCAAATAGAAATTAAGGGGCAAAGAAATCATGTAACGAATTTTTGTTGGCAAACTGGATTATAGACTTGAACCTAAAATATTAATACTTTAGAATATTATATTGTCATATTATAGTAGAAAAGTACTTATACTACAGCTATTGCTGAACAAAAAGGATGTTATTCACCAAAAAAACCTGTGGTTTTGTTCATCAATCACTTCATTATAACATGCTTTGTGAAAGTGCAATGCAACTGCAGGGTAATTTCACATATCTAGGTGTGACTTTTTAAATTTAATTAAGTAAGATAGTCTGTCAGAATACAGTGGAAGCAATAATTCTTTGTCTTGTGAAGTTTATTTGTGGTGTCATAATCACTGGAAATATTACTGGGATAAGCTAAGGTTACTCGTCAGTTCTACATCTTCCTACAGGAAAAGTTAACCAGTAGAGAGTTCAGAAAAGGTCTGAATATCAAGTAACTAACAATAAAAGTGTTACTGACTTCAGCAGACTAGGAATTTAGTGCCTTAAAAGTGTCATTTGTAAGAAGGAAGGACACAGTTTATATATATCCTTTGTATTATTGGTGATGCGAGATGCAACCTGCAGTAAATAGGAATGTGTTTGTTTTTATTTAAGACATGCTGTTGTAAATAACCATAGAGACTGATTTATAAATAAATGCCCTTTGTAGTCTTTAGAAATAGGAAACACTCTTTTTGTGTACATCTAACTTCTACAAGTTCTCTTCAAAGTTTTTAGTGCTTCAGCCATTGGTTCGATGGGTGGTTACAGCAGAGAAAATGCTGGCATGCAATACATCAATACATATGCACAAAAAAGGCACAGTGATAAAAGTGATTTTTGTTCTGCTAGTTAAACTTGTCTTTCAAGACATTAGTGAAGGTGGCATAAGTTACTTCTTGAAGTGTTTTAAAAATAAATAGGAAAGTTTCCCTATGCTGTAGTTATGCTTTTTACTCCAAACACATTAATTTATTAAGATTATAAGCTTACACACAAGTCTATTTTATTTTGTCAGAGTAATTAAATGTGAATTTTTGATTCTCTTGTAAGAGGTGGTTCTGTTTTTGTTCAATGGTATTTTAATTCTTCACATCTTGATTAGAGCAAGTTAGAGATTGGTTTATGAATCTGCTTCATATATTCTCTGTGTGAGTTAAAAGGTGGACTTTCTTTTTGCAGTCAAAACTTGTGGATCCAATCTGCAGGGACCTGGAGGCACTTTCACATCACCCAATTTTCCATTTCAGTATGACAGCAATGCCCAGTGTGTGTGGGTCATCACAGCTATCAATACTAATAAGGTGAGTTTAAATTTTTTTTTACTTTTTTAAAAAAAAAAGTAAAAGGCAAACAAAAGCACACGTAGACCATAACATTTTTCACTACCATGATTTTTCTCTATAGTCCAACTGCTGTACTGGGTGCATTTCAGACATTTTTAAGAAATGTCTGCTATTAGATGAGTACAGAAAGATGCCAAAAAAGATGTTTGCTTTTTGTATGCCAATTAGATGCTATAATATTTTTATGTGATTCACTAAATTAATTCCCAGAAGCCACTGCCCACTGGTATGAAGCAGTCATGGGTCCACTAATATTTTGTGAGAACCAAAAGAGCTGCTTTGCCATATAAAATTCTTTCTATCCTGTTTGGCCTTGGACTATGTAAGAAATCACTGAAGTTCTTGAATTCACTTTCCTTTCATGAGGTAATGTTCTAAAGTTGTTTATTTCACTGTCTGAATCACTGTATTAAAATCCCATATACTTTATACCTACACTTTAAACCTAAAGTACTAGGAGTTCTGATAATGCCAGATGAGTCAAAGTAGAACAATAAAGTTAAGTTATGACACCAGTTGTCTTTAATTTCAAGAAGCAGGCACCTGGCAGCAATGGCTATATTCTATATTCTATTACCAGGTGTATCATTTTATCTGTATTGAGTGTAATGGACTTGTTTAGATGTAATAAAACATAAATTAGCTGTGCAGCTCAGGAATGTTTTATAAAGGACTATCAACATCTGTGTTTGCTGCTACAGGGGTATATTCTACTTCTGATTTCTGTCTTATATTGCCACTGCATCACACTCCATTAACTGATCAGACAGGCTTAGAAGGCCTTCTCCTTTCCACTTGAGTTCATCAGAGGACTCAGTCAAAACTTGATTACATTTCAGAAACCATTTAGTTACATTGGTGCATTTCTCCCTCTAATCTTACAAAGTCCTGGGTGGAAGCCATCCTTATGTTCCACTTTGGTAGAAGTATTTGGTAGATATTTAAACAATTGATTAGAATTTGATAATGAAGATCATAGATGTGTTTGGTTTTTCTGGGGGCGGAGGTGGTTAGGATTGTTTGTTTAATCCTTGTTCCAAGGACTGCTAATCCAATTTATAGGTCATCAAAAATGTGTTGAGTCCTTGAAAAATGGTACAGTCTCTGTTCCACAGATGGGCAAAAAGTTCTGAAGTAATAGTTAGGATCCATTTCTCAATCCCATTTTCATATTTTTATTTCTTCCATCAAAAACTACTAACAACCAAGGTGAAATCTGCATACATCTAGAATTTCTGAAATTTTTGTCATATGTGCCAGCAAATAGAATTTCATACTGTGCTGTCTGAAGAAATGAAATACAGCTATTATACTTTGAACAAGTTCCCTAAATGGCCTGGAAACTTCAGCTGAGCTCTTGAATGAATTTGCAAACTTTTTTCACCATATTTTGCATAAAATAGTTTATTTTCTTGCAGCAAGTGCATGTCTGCATTAAAAAACAGCAATAACAACAAAAACCCAAACAAAAAAACCCAAAAAAGGCAAAACAAACAAATAAACAAACAAAAAAAAAGCCAAAGAAGATTTTAGACATTCTACCAATGGTAGAAGGAAAACTTCAAGCTGACAGACTGGTATGTATTTACTGGAAAGTCAGGGGTGATTGCAGGTTTAAGATATTAATGACTTGGAGATTGTTAAGGATTACACTCAGGTGGGGATATTCATGTCTTAATGCTGCCTTCCTCCTCCCTCCCTGCCAGTTCACAGGATAGTGATGTAATGTTATCTTCAAAACCTCAGAATTTTGTTTTGACCAAAAATATTCTTTACAGGGGTATTCAAAAACAGTATCCCATAGTATTATTTTCCTTACAAATTTCCAGTTTCTGCTTTTAAGGACCTTTGAATTTAAATCTGAGTTCAGAAAAGTAATTGAACCAATGCCTTGTCTCTAGCTGTCAGTGGGATTTACAGAGTTACAGAATCATTGAGGGTGGAACGAACCGCTGGCGATCCTGTAGTGGAACTCCCCTCCTCAAGCAAGGCCACCTAGAGGCAGCTGCACAGAGGATCTTTGAATTTCTCCGAAGATGGTGACTCCACAACTAGAGCTAGTTGTCAGTTACCCCCACAGTGAAAAACTGTTTCCTGATGTTCAGAAAGAACCTTCTCCTATGTTTCAGTTTGTGCCTGTTCCCTCTGGTCCTGTCATTGGGCACCACTGGAAAGAGTTTGGTTTCATCTTCTTTATGGTTTCATCTTCTTTACACCCTCCCATCACGAGTTTAGTTTATAGATGTTGAAATTCCCATGAGCCTTCTCTTCCCCAGGCTAAGTAAGCCCAGCTATCTCAACCGTATTTGAGACATTCTCCAGTCCCTTCATCTTCTTAGTGCCCCTTCACTGGACTCTTTCCAGTAGCTGCATATCTTGCTTGTACTGGGCAGGTGCAGTTTTCCTTTCTCTCAAATCACTTAAAAGAGCAAATTATTCCACATGTAGAAATTCCAACACTAATGAAAACAAAACAAACCCTCTCTTTAGTCAGATGTTATGCCTGCAATAGGTCAAATAAAGTGTGTTTGAGGCATTTTATATTGTTTTTTTTTCCCCTGAAACTGTAAATACTGCAAAATATGAGCATACCAAAAACAGTTCCAGGACCTGACTGATAAGAATGTGTAAGCATACACCCAGTTTTAATATTTGGGGATGAACATATAGGATGAACAACTGCTGGTTCAATAAAATATTTCAATGCATGCATGCTTCAGTTTGATTTGTGCTTATGTTTTTATTGTATTTACAAGGCAATGTTTTGGTAGCAGGGATAGCTGCAGTGGTGGCTTCTTTACAAATAGATCACAGGTTGCCCCTGTATCAGACAGAGACAGTCCTACTCAGCTGCAAAACAGACCCACCACAGATCAAAGCAAAGCAAAGCAGAGCAGGAATACTGGTGGCACCTCTGTCATAACTTTTTGGAGAAAGTGTAAAAAATGCTGCACAACAACAGCTAAAGGAGACAAGTAAGAATATCTGAGAGAAACAACCACACAGACACCACGGTCAGAACAGGAAGAGTGCAAGGAGGTGCTCCAGATGCCAGAGCAGACATTTCCCTGCAGCGAGTGGAGAGGACCACTGAGGTAGGTTGTCCCCTGTAGCTCACGAAAGTCAAAGATGGAGCAGAGATCCATCTGCAGCATGTGCAGGACCCATGTGAATGTGTCCAAAGGAATCTGTGATCCCGTGAAGAGCCCATGGGGGAGCAGGATTCTGGCACGACCCATGATCCCATGGGGGCTCATACTGGACCAGTTCTTGAGGAACTGCAGCCTGTGGGAGAGGCTCACTTTGAAGAAGTATGTGAGGAACTACTTCCTGTGGGAGGGCTCTGAAACTGGCGCAGGGAAAGAGCACGAGGAGGAAGCAACAGCACAGACAAAGTGTTACAAACTGGCTACAACCCCAATTCCCTGCTCCCCTGTGCCACTTTGGGAGAAGGGAGGATAGGAGGAAGAAGAGCCAGGAACAAAGATGTGATTTTGAACCTGGAAGAAGGGGGAATGGGAAGATAGTGAGTTAAATTTTGGTCTTATTGGTCACTTTCCTACTCTTATTTTTAATTGTCTTTAAATTTAATTAGTTTTCCCCAGGTTAAGTTTGTTTTGCCCATGACAGTAATTAGTGAGCAATATCCCTGTCCTTAGCTTGACTCATTGCTTTTTTATTCCATCTTCTCATCATGTCCTGCTGAGGGGGATTAATGGAGTGACTTGGTGAGCAAACTTGACAGCCAGCCAAAGTTAAATGACCACAACTTGCATATTTATCTGTATTTAAGTGAGTAAATGTGCTGAAGATACAGTAAAAGAAAGAAAACAATAGTTAAGAACAGGTCACTTATTTAAAATTAAATATGAACTTTTAGCACCATAATTGAGAATACCTGTTTGTTGATGGTACATTAGACAGTTATGCCAGTAATAACAATGCAGAAAAGTAATGTTAGGTAAAGGAAGCTTTATTTCAAAATATGAGCGTTGGACACTGTTTCTCCACTTCTGTGAGTACCACTGCAATTACTAGCCCTGGAGATGTCTTAGATTCATCCCGTGCACATTCTAGTGCAAGGAGTTATATCATAATTGCCTCAGCATGACACAGAAAATACTGTTCCTTGGTATGGGTTGGGCATAATTATAACTCTTTGATATTGCAATGAAATGCAGATACACAGGTAATTATGGGGTTTCTAAACTAGGGAATAGATAAAACATTTACAATGTTATTTGGAACAACATTCAGATATAGTTTTCAGGAAAAGAAGTGTCTAGCACTTATATTTGTGTAAGTTAAAAGAGAATGAAATCTTTTACCAAATAGATATTTTTTTATCATATATTGAGCAACTTGCATTTATAAAGTCTTTGCTTATATCATCAGTGATTTAAAGGTGTTCAATTTTGATTTGTGCTAACATTGCCTTACTGTTCTGAGCACAGTACTGTCTGCCTTGCAAGACTGCTAAAAGGCACAACTTTTGAGTTTTACCTTGAAGTCAAAAACCTCATTGGTGTATAAATTAGGATTCACCCATAATAATAATTTGTAATGGCTACAACAAATAATATGATGGTATTCATGATAACATGACAATATTTACAACATTTTATACCACGGATGTGAGAAGCATGAGGTCTTATTGATCCTGGTACTTCAGAGCTTCTACTTTTGCATTGTTTGCAACAAAATAACTCAGAAATTGAGAATCTTTTAAGGTAGAAAGCAATAGATGAAAGACCCTGAAAAGATCTTTAACTCACTTAAATAGCCTAACCCAGCACTGATTCTAGCTTATTTTCTTCCCTAACTGGTTTCAGAAATAAGTTTGATAACAACACAATATAGATGAAAGAAATATTTTCCCAGGACTTTATCTGCTTCCTTGGCTTTGTACTGCATTATAGTTGGTCTCTTTCCTCATACAGTTAGTCAGACATACTGCTCATGCCCCAGCCTTGTTGACTGTGAAGTAGAATCATGACTAATTATCTCAAATATGGTCAGAGATTTTACTATTTATGAGTTTACTATTGAAGAGTAGAATAAAAATTACTTGCAAAAGGAAGATCTTGTTGATGGGAGTCAGTAATAAAGCTCATTGATGAAGGTGCACTGACACATCTGATGATATGAGCAAGATATGATTTTTGCAAACTTATTCTTATGTCAGGATCCTGTTCTCTGGAGCTGATCTGTTTAAGAGAAAAAAAACAAAAAACTTTTTCAAGAATGAATATTAAAATTATTTGCCAAAGCTCTGAATGGTGATTCAGCGGAAAAAGAAATATGGGCAATAGGTACATTAACAGGTACATTAATAGGTACATAACTTTTTAACAGTGAAATATCTACAGTTGCCTGTATGGCATCACGCCCAATATATACTCTTTAAACCTCTTCAATGGCTTGTACCTTGCTTTCTTATGCTTTTAGGAGATACTGGGGTGGTTGAAATTCCCAGAGGGGATCAGTGCCTGCACATGTGAGGCTTCTTCAACAGTATTTGCTGGAGGAAATTCATGGACAGTTTTCTCATTTCTCATTTGTCTTAACAGGGTTTCCATCCAGTTTTTTATATACACCAATCAAGTGATTGTGCCAGTGTTTTACCTGTGGTTATTCTGGAATCAACTAAAGCTTTGTTGGTCAAAAAGCTATAGTTCCACGGATCTTCCTAAAAGAACATCCAGCAAAATCATGTGGAACTCTGAAAACGCAACAAAATTTAAAATTATTTGCTTTGTCCTGAACAGTGATGCACATATTAAAATCCTTGGGTCCCTCCAAAAAAAAAAAAAAAAGTCGTGAATAGCTGCACAGAAATAAGAACCAGGATTTCTCTGTTTTGACTCCATTTCATTAAATCTCACACCTAATAAGGGAACTGATACCTGAATACTGAATATGTCGTGGGATGTTGTATAAACTGATCAGTTAGGTTCTGGACTATGCTATGTATTGCCAGCACTTTTTCTGAAATTAGGTAATGGGATAATTTCATGTTAACATTTGGAGTAGTAAATCTTTGTCTTTTCATAACTTTATCTTCAACCCCTCCCCAGTGCATTTTTTTCTACTCCTTTTCTCCTAAAAAATTAAAACTTTTTTTTCCTTTTTTTTTTTTTTCCTGTATAAGAGCAGATGCTTGAACAATATTTCTTAGTAAGAAACAGCTGCAAAATTAGTTTATAACTGCTCTGGTATCACATTTGCTTTATTTTGTCTCAGGTGTGGTCTGTATGCAGAGAAAGCAGATTGCAGACTGAATTTTACAGTTATGTGCATCTTGCTCCAGACCAGTCTTTTTCTCAGGTCCTGTTATGACTTCATGAGAATAGTAATATACAGTTGATTTGTTAGTGGCCTAAAAGCCCTTCTTAACGGCAAATAGCAGTTTGCATCCTCTAAAGTTGAATAGAGAATCCCAGAATAGAAGACTTACTTTATTTAGATCTTTCTGTAGAAAAACTATAGTTAGAGGAAAATAATGATTTCTAGTGGGCTTAATGAAGCCCAGACTCTTGATTTTGCCCTTCCAGAGGAAGGGCTACAAAATGATCAATTTAAATGTAACTATAAGCTAAAATATAAGTGAAATCTGAATTAGGCCTAAAGTTAACCAGAGTTCAAGTCTTATGAATTATACTTGCTGAATTTTTTCTAGTCCCCAGTGACAGAAACACTGTGGAAAATGTCAGTGCTAGAATGACAGACTTTCTGACAGATCTCAGCCACATTCACACCACATATTGTTCATCACCATACATCAAGAAGGAGAAAAATAAGCGAAAACATTCCTCTAGGAAAAAAAAATCAAGCTGTTATTCCCAATTTGTAAGGAAAAATTAAATATGTAAGCAGATTGTTAAATTTAGATGGATACGAAAACTAGGCCTGATTCTGATAATTTTATACGATAGGAATTTAAAAAAAAGAAATTTTACATGATCATATGTTGTATTTTGTTTGTCACCATCATATTCTAAATTTTACATTGAGTGTATTACAAGCATAAAAATATACTTACTACTTGCATAAGTATATTCTTTAAAATAGTTTCTTTAGAATATAGATTTCAGAAGCTTACCAGTCTTCACACGTTTTTATCCTTTTATCTGTTTCATTTTGAAATAATTTTGAAATCAATAATGTTTTATGTCTGAGAGCTGGGAGACTCTTGAATCTTGATTTTGGTTTTAAGGGGTTTTCATTTATTATTATTTTTGGTAGGTTGATTTTTATTTTTGGTTGGGCATTTTGATGGGTTTTGTTTTTTGAGGGGCTTTTGGGGGCTTTTTGTGTTTGGTTTTGGTTTGTTTTTTTATTTGTTTTTGCTTGTTTTTTTGTTTTTGTTTGTTTGTTTGTTTTTTAATAATGTTAATTATCTATTAGGAAATCTATTACCTGAATTTTTTCACAATGGCGGAACTTACTGAAAATTAATGACATCTGTTTCCACCTGCTGTAGTCCTTTACTTTCTAAGAAAAACTTTTGAAATAATTCTAAATATCTGAGAAACTGCTAACATTATATTTTCTGCCAGTCTGAAGAATTATACTGAAGTAATTGCTTGCAACCATTACTGAAGTAATATTAGATATGGTTCTCATTAATCACTCCATACTAAAATAGTCTTTTTTTAATAAGTTTTTACATTCTATTCGTCATTTCCTCTTTCCTTATGTCATTAAGTTCCTGTTTTCTTCCTGCAAAAATATTAATCTTTTAATTTCTGAGGCTTTTTACCTTTTAGGCCAAGTAAAAATAAGAAAAACAAATTCAGAAAAGTGCTGAGTATTTGATTTATCACAGCTATGTTCTTTTGTTAACCATGTCGAAACTGTCAATGGAACATTTCCTAAACTTGCTGTTAAGTTGTCATCCATATTTAATCATGTTAACAGTATAAATCTCAAGCTGGCTGGGTGCTTCAGCATGAACTCAAGCACTCGTTTCGTTTGTTTTGGTCAGGTCTGTTGGAACAAACCATGCTGCAACCCCTTTTTACAAGCAAGTGTCTCAAATCTGTTTTTCTGTAATCCTAGTGGGAAGCTGTACCACAGGTACAGTGAAAGGATAAGAAAGTATGTGCATACTTAAACTCACTCTAAACTGCATATTTTAACAATAATCCTATTTTTCATCCATGCAATTAAAAAAGCTGGTACTGTATTTGTCAGTAAGATATAATGCAATTTTATCCTATATGTAACTAGAAAGTGGAAAAATATTTCAGTTAAATTAAGAACACATTCAGTTTCTTTGTGGTGTTAGCTATGGGGTTCTTTCATATTGTTCATGTACAAATCTATCCAGTTAAAAATATCTGAGTCCCATATATACTACGGTTAAAAAAAAAAATTCTTAGAAAATTATGTGGACAGAGTGGTGATTATCTCAGCAGAGTGAGAGCACAGAAGGGAATCCTGCTGTTCCTACAACAGGGAGTTAATAGGTTTGGCTGTGAAGGAATAGAATAAATTGTTGAATGAGAGAATTTGGAGTCAAGAGGTATGTGCAAATTTAAAGTGATAAGTTCTTCCATCCGAAATTTGGCTATAGGTATATTGTCATTGTGAAAGGACAGGTTCATTTTCTTAATTTACTTCACTATTTTTTTCCTGCCATTTCTGAGACTGTAGGAGTGATGTTTCACACTCTGAAAGTATGATCTACTTTCAGAATGGGAATGGGTGAGTTTGTGCCTATTGCAATAGCTGCAACAAGAGTAATTATTTCTGTTTCAGCAATCAACAATTCTAGATTCTAGCTCTTGCCAATATTTCATATATTAACTTCACCTTTGGATAAAACTTTAGATAAAATTAAATGTCAAATTTGAGTTTTAGTTCTGCTTGACTTTCTTAAAGTTCCTAAAATTGGCCTAAGTTCTTCATTTTGAATGCAAACATCTTTTCTTATTTGTACTTATCATGAATATTCACACCCAAGCTAGAACTTTTAAAAAGACATGCATATGACTAAGAGACTTTGATAGGAAATTTCCAGTGCTTGCACTGTGACTATTTGAGATGTTTCTATCTTTTTTTATTGTTTTCATAAATTTTTGGCAGAGACTTGTCACTTTCCTACACGGTTGAGTTTACTTGGTTGCTCTTGCAAATGATCATTATAGGAAATTGTTCTGCTCAATAGGTATCTTTTTTGTTTTCTATGAAGGGACTCCTTTAAAGGTTCATGGTACCATTCTGTGGTGGGCTAATCTTGGCTGTCACATGCCCACCAGGCTGCTCTATCATACCTGCTCTTCAACAGGACAGGGGGAAAAATACAATGAAAAAGCTTATGGGTCAAGATCACTGAGTTGTTACTCTCATTTGCCAAAAATACTCAACTTGGGGAAATTAGTTAAATTTATTGCCAATCAGAATAGAGTAGAATAACAAAAAATAAGAACAAGTTTAAAACACCACCTTCCCCTCCCTTCTTCCCAAGCTAAGTTCTCTCACAGCTTCTCTGCCTCCTCCCCCTGAGCAGCACAGGGAGGACAAGGAACGGGGGTTGTAGTCAGTTGATAACAGGTCTCTCTGTCACTCCTTCCTCCTGACACTTTCCCTCTGTTCCAGCATGGGGTCCTTCCACAGGCTGCAGTTCTTCAAGAGCTATTCCAGTATGGGTTCCCACAAGGTCATGGGCCCTGCCAGAAACCTGCTCTTCCTTGGGCTCACCAGGATCACAGATTCCTTCAGGCACATCCATCTGCTTTGGCATGGGTCCTGCACAGGCTGCAGATGGATCTCTGCTCCACCTTGGACCTCTGTGAGCTGCAGGGGACAACCTGCCTCAATGGTCCTCTCCACTCGCTGCAGGGAAATGTCTGCTCTGGCATCTGGAGCACCTCCTTGCACTCTTCCTGTTCTGACCGTGGTGTCTGTGTGGTTGTTTCTCTCAGATATTCTTACTTGTCTCCTTTAGCTGTTGTTGTGCAGCATTTTTTACACTTTCTCCAAAAAGTTATCACGGAAGTGCCACCAGCTTGCCTGATTTGCTCTGCTTTGACCTGTGGTGGGTCCATCTTGGAGCCACCTGGAACTGTCTTTGTCGGACGTGGGGTCGGCTACTATCTCTCTGTAGAGAAGCCACGCTGCAGTCCCTTCATGCTCCCAAAACATTACCATGTAAATCAAATACACATTCACAATGCAACCTGAAACTGATACTTGCAGGAATGTCTTCTGAGACTGAAGTCACTAGTGTGATTCCTGTGTTTCCTTCAGGATGTGTGACTACCCCTTAAGTTAGGCTGACATCAATTAGTGACTTCTCTGCTTTCTTTTGGAACAGATAGCTTACCCTATGTGGGAATAAAAAGGGCAGACTTCTATGCTGGGTGAAAGGATATACTTTTTGACTAACTACTGGAAGGAAGAACAGAAGCAGGGGCAAGTTAATTAGAAGTCCTCAGTCCCTTCCTATGCTTGCAATAATCCTGCTATTTAAGAATAATCATTCTTTCTTTTTTCAGTTCTGACTAAGTTTAGTTTTATGTGGGAAGAACAATCATGACTTTTTTCATTTTGGTATTATAGATTAGTTTAATTTTTTCCATCTTATTCCTTTTGCTACCTGTTTATAATAGTCCTGGCCAGTAATAATTTTTCTTAGGCTATCTAGAGCATCTTTGCCTCCCAGTCTGTGGAAGTCAAAAAAAAAAAAAAGTTATTTGAACAAAAGAGCACAAAAACATTTTGTGGTTTTTTTCTAACATATCTCCTTAGAAAGTAGCAAGCTGTATTGATGGCAATACTTTATCTAATGCAGCTGAGGATAGTGTTTGCCTTCTTTGCAACAAGGGCACAGTGATGGTTCCATCTGATGTCCACCAGAGCCTACAGGTACAATTCTGCAAAGCTGCTTCCCAGCTGGATGGCCCCCACTGTGTACTGACATATGGGTAGTTCCTCCTCAGAGGCTCAACTTTGCATTTCCGTTTGCTGAACTTCATGAGGTTCTTATTGGCCCTTTTCTCCAGCCTGTTGACATTCCGCTTCATGGCAGCATGGCCCTCTGGCATATTAACCGCCCCCATTTTAGTGTGGCAAACTTACTGAGAGTACACTCTGCCCCATCCTCCAGCTAACCAGTAAAGATGTTTAAGAGGACTTGTCCCATTATTCACCCCTGCGGCACACCACCAATTACTGGCCTCTAACTAGACTTTGTACCACTGATAACCACACTCTGGAGCCAGACTTTCATCCAGGTTTCAGTCCACCTTGCTGTCTGTTCAACCCACACATCAACACCTTGTCTACTAATATCTTGGCAGTGTCAAAGGCCTACATGAAGCCCAGGTAGAAAATATCCTGTGCTTTCCTCTCATCTGCTTGGCTAGTTATTTAATCATAGAAGCCTATCAAAGTTGATCTAGCATGACTTCCCCTTGGTAAAGCCATGCTAACTATTCCTGGTGATTTTCTTCTAGGGTTAGCTGCTCCATTGGTAGTATTAACGTTAAATAAAATTGTACCCAGTATAAATAATTTAAATAAAATTATAACTCAGTTTTATAATAAATGACGGATTAAATATATTTTCCTTCTGAAACTATTCTTCTATAATCAAATATATAATAACACAATTATTTTGATGGAGGGACCTGTGATTCTGTGGAAAATTATGGAGGTAAAGCCTATCAATCAGACAGCAGCATTTCATTAGCTTGTACCATCAGATATAAATGCGTATAATTTACTTACTGGGAAGTACTCAGATATCCTCAGCAAAAAAGCAATTAACCATCCCGAGGGCATATGAGGACACTCAGTTACAAACAGAATGTATTTCCTTCTGCTTGCTTAGTTTTGCTTCTACCAATGAAGAAGGCAACCAGAGAATTCTTTTTTAATTGATGAGGAAAGGGTGGGCAAGGCATTATTAGCAGCTTTTAGGTGTTTGTTTGTTTGTTTGTTTTTTTCCTCTAGGGTTAACAGTGAAAACTGAAGAAATTAGGTATCTTGTGGATAAATTTCATTGAGGTAGATTTCTTGCTGCTGCTAGTATGTTTGGATCATTCATACCATGGGTTTTTGCAAGATAATATCTGGAGAAATAGATTTCTTTGTAGATCAATAACTGATGTACTGGCACTGGAGAGGTGCCCAGAATTTTCAAATTGAAACATTTCTTCTCTTCCTGTCTTCTAGATAGAAAGGCCATTCCTATACCATGTTAAAGCTAGTTACTGTGGTGTGTTGACCTTGGCTGGATGCCAGGTGCCCACCAAGATGCCTTATCATTCCCCTTCCCAGATGGACAGGGGAGATAAAATAAGACGGAAACCAAATTGTAGGTTACGATAAGGCAGTTTACTAAAGCAAAAGTGAAAGTTTGTGCACACACAAACAAAGAGAAAAGAAAAAAAGTTTATTCTCTACTTCCCATCAGGAAGCACTGTTCAGCTACTTCCCAGAAACCAGGGCTTCAGCACACATAGTAGTTGCTCCAGAAGGCAAGCATTGTAAATATTAAATGCCTTCCCTTTCTTCATTTCCTTAACTTTTGTATCTGAGCTGACATCATATGGTATGGAATATCCTTTTGGTTAGTTTGAGTCAGCTGGCCTGGCTGTGTCCCCTCCCATGATCTCGCCCTAGAGACAGAGCTGATGCTGTGCCAGCGCTGCTCAGCAGTACCCAAAACACTTGTGTTTAGCAATGCTTTTCTAGCTACCCATGCAAAGCACAGCACCCTGAGGGCTGTTATGGGGAAATGAACTCCATCTCAGCCAGGCCCAACACAGTTACTAACCAGTCATTTCTTTCAGTGTCTAAATCAAAAGTTTTATCTTCTTTTCTAGTATCTTAATAAACATAAGTGAAATTAACTTAATGTTAAATACAGCCACTAGTAATTTTTAGAGTTAGAACAAGACAGTCATTGCAAACATTAAAATATTTTATGGGAGAGAAATTAGAAAATCCAATCTGAAATAATTGCCTAGAGGTCTCCCAAGACAAAAGTTATATAATAATTTTTATTGTTGGAAACACAATAAACATGGTGACTTAAGTAAAGGACAATTGTTTAATGATTAATTTGCATTCGTTATTTTCTTTTATGAAAATATTGAAGGTGTAGAATACTGTATTGCTCTGATGAATCAGTCTCAAAAACTGCTATTGTGAATGCAAGTCAACACAATATAGGTCATACTTCTATGCAAACAGAAAACTATAACATGAAAAATAAAAATATTATCTTTTCATGCTGTTATTTGACTGTATTTGTTCTGAGAACAAGGAAAGACCTTTTTTTTTTTTTTTCCCCTTTCTTCAACTGTTGTTGCTCCAAAGTAAAGAATTCTAAATGAACTTCATCAATAGCTAATTGCAGGAGTAACCTTTATGGAAAACTGAGTGACATTTAGCATTATTATTGGAGTTAAAAAAGAAAAACACTACCAGCAAACAAAACAGAACTAAACAGAAACCCATTTTAAAGAACTGCATAAGAGAAACTACATGTTTACTAGTGACTGTGCAAAGCATAATCTTCTATTTGTAGGATTGAGATTACTGGCAACCTTTGGCATATAATACTCTGGTATAACCCCATCTTCTGTTAACTGCCTTCCGAAACAGCACAGTTCTCCTGAAGATGCTGGATCGTCCGGGGTTATGTGGATCTTCTGGTTGCTTTACAGCATCTCAGACAGTACTGCTGAAATATGTTCATGTGACTCAAGTATATTTCTGTTGACCTCAGTGTAGATATCCATATATAAATGCCTAATCTCCCTTTACAGTCAAGGTAGAGAAATAAGTACTTCTAAGCTGTGGTTGATCTAGTATGTGTATCTACCTTTTGATGAAATAGATGATACTCTAGACAGGTTTTTACTGGTTTTGGAGAAGCCTAGATCAAAAATAGTTCTTTGCACTGTAGATGTCTACACTTGAATATGACAAATCCTATCGCTAGGAAATGGACTCAACAATATAGAAGGAACTTTCAATTTCAGTAGTGAGTATTTATCTCCTGTAGTTTTCTTGCAGCTTTGTGTGTCTCTGGCTGTTTTCTCTAATGTTCTGTGAATCTC
This sequence comes from Campylorhamphus procurvoides, assembly GCA_013396655.1. Lineage (NCBI taxonomy): Eukaryota > Metazoa > Chordata > Aves > Passeriformes > Dendrocolaptidae > Campylorhamphus > Campylorhamphus procurvoides. Next base: position 360,879 of record WBMV01000282.1, on the reverse strand, counting down.
CAAGTTTTCGTTCTCCTTTTTTTCTCCCCTCTCACTTGTCTCATCACCTCTGATACTCAAAAATTAAATTAAATTTGAAAGAACAAAAAGTGCTTAAGATTAAGGCTGTTTAATTTTGGATTGTGTTTCATGTAACCGGTGACTGCAAAAGAACCAATTAAACTACTATTATGTTACGCAGCAGTTCTTAGATATGTTGCATTCTTGAAAGGATGTTTTAATTAATAATTGTTCCTTTACATTATCTAATAAGTAGCTCCTTTAAGCTGTATCTTGGCTTTATTTTTAAGTACTCATCTAAGGAGAAAAGATTCATAACACCTTTAGAAATTTCATCATTATTTTGCTGGTAAAATGTCACATTTTATGGAGTTAAGACATTACTATACATCTGAAAATATTTTTAGAGTTCCATTTACACTGGAAGATTTAGGATAAAAGATGCACATATGAAAATGCATGCAATTTTAAATCTTTAAGCTTCCTTTTCAGAAGCAGCTCTGAAGCACATACACTGATCTCTATTACACATCAATCTGCTTTGTATGTTTTGAAATTTTATAAAGCTGAATATTTCACCTGAAACCGTACTTTTCTTGAAAAATCCTCAGGGAGCTAATTTCATCAGGAACTAGATACACATATTGAACCATTGTCTGGACAGCCCGTTGTCTGGAACATAACCCCCTGAGCATGTGCTCTCTCTGAAAAGCTCTAGGAAGTTCTTGAGGTAGTCATTAACTATGCAATAAAACTTTTCCTCATTTTACTTCTGAGCTGGATAATGGTCTCAATTTTGCCCAAGGAGTGAATTCTAAATGATATATTCTGAAGCACAGAAAGAAGATACATCTACTGAAATTTGTTAAAAATTAGATCTCTGCTCCTTTGAAAAAGTCCTTTCAAAATCATAGTTTTAGAAAGTTATTTTCCAAACAGAACATCTGTTTTTTTTTTTTCTGTAGATATTGGATAATAGTATCACTGCCTTTTTATTGTTTACTTCTGAGTTTATAACTTAAATTTAAAGTTGTTTGTTTCTTCTGAGTTTACAAATAGCAAGAACAGACCAGGATGTAGAGACTGTTACCTTCTGTTTAGCTACTTTCAAATTTTCATTTTTTTTTTTTTAAGGAAAAAAGTAGTGCAGACGTCCACATATTTTATTTTTAATAGTAATTCATTTTTTCCTATAGACATGTATGAAGGAAGAGGAAGTACAAGATTCCTTTATCCTCATAGTAGTGCCTAAGGACATGTTTATTTTCATCCTCTGAAACAAAATTAAAGACATTTTCAGTCCATATCAGGGAAATTATAGTTGTCTAATATCTGTTATATATAGCACAAATGTTACTGTAAAGGCACTAAATTTTGTCTCATTTTGGAAAAGAAAATAATAGTACTTACTGTTTAATTTAAAGATGTTCTTCTCAGTTATGAAGCTGTACAGATACATATCTGGTATCATTACTTGCCTCATAATATGTGATCAATATGAGATCAAGACTATAGTGATAAATGATCTGAGATGAAATTCTGCATCTTTGAAATTTCTCTCTTGTGCCTGTCTTCCAGAACCCCCTTTTGATAGTATCATCCTCTTATGGAATCTTGTAGCTCAGGCATATCATTGTTGAAATATTTTTGTTCATAGCATTCTTCCCTGGCATTATACCTGACCATTCAAAAATATTTTGTGGTCCCTCTGCATTTTTTTTTTCAGCTTTGAATAAGATTGTGGGACAGTGCAATAAATAAAATTGTATAAATACAATAAATACATAACTATATTATAGTATGCTCAATGTATATATAGATCAAAAAAAAAACCAGTGTATCTTATTTCATTTATATTAATGATGGTTTTGTCTTGCTCTGGGAAACTGGAAAAAAGACTTGAATTTATAAGTCAAAAGAGACTATTTACTGCTGTGCTTCTGATTCCTATGCATTCACTAACCAGATCAGTAGCACAATTTTCTAATGTTAGTCTGATTTAAAAATATGTGGAATATAGTAATAAATCATCACAGTTTTCCCTGCAGTGTTTATTCTTATGAACAACAGACTGAAATGTAGAATTACCCTCTGGTTTTGCTCTAATGTTAAACTGATTCAAGGATGCCTCCTACCTTTGGTTTGCCGTTTTTTCAGAAAAATGAACATAGACTGTTAAATGTCTAGTGAAAGCAAAATTTTTGTAAAGTTTATTAAAATGTATTAAGTTGTTTACTCATCTTACCTAAATTTCAGTTTTTGTTTTGAAAGGCTCCAGCACACTAAACTGGTATCATCAAAACAGCTTTTCAGTATTCTGAATGGAACAGTCAATATAATAAACACAAGTCCAACTATCTCTGAGTGTGATCAAACTAAATCTGACTTGATTGTTAAACAAGGACTCAGAAAACTTCACTAAGAGTACTTATTTTTTTGCCTGTCATATTTGCAAGGATTTCAAGTAGATTTTGTATTGTACATTGTGTGTGTACTTTGCATGTCAAAGACAAATAGCAAAGGATGAATTTCCAAAAAATACAGGGTTTTTTACAGTTGCAACATGTACAGTACATATATAGCCAATTGGTTTTCTGTCTCTTGCATGTTGTATATTGTTAGTTTTACTGTTGTTATGTGTTACTCTTGCTCCATTTGTACAAATTCCCTTAGAATTAAGTGTCTTCAATATCAATTGACAAGCATATTTATTAAATAAATGGCAAGTTTGCCTTACCAACTCCAAAGTTTGTGCTCTAAATCATCTCAGATTTGGTATGTTAAATCGAAGTTGAACTTTTTACTATACATAAAATATCGTCCTATGGGGTGGTTGCTGTTTCTAGCTCTGATTTACTACTGTCAGATTTGCACTACGGTGCAGCATTCTCTAATTTTCAGTTGAACTAGAAACTTTTAAGAAGAAATCATAATAATGGAACTACAAGAATAAGATTATCACATGTTGCTATAACATTTTATTTTTAATATATTCTTAAATTGTTGAAGTTACTAATGACATCATTGCTGCTTCTTGTCTCAAAACTGTAACTGTTTCATAGAATATGATACAAAAGAGGTATAGGCTAATCTATGTATGTGTGGCTCTATGGACCTACACTTTTCAACGTCATACCTGTACCATAATCACAGTTTTAGGTGAGTTATGAAGAAAGTGAGTAATAAAATATTCTTTTACTGAGAAATATTAGTGGAGAAAAAGCAAATAATAAACTCTTTTTCCCACATGCATCTATTTTGATTAAAAATAAAACAGATTTTATTTTTACCTCAGAAAAGAATTTCAGATTGCAGAAAAAAAGAAAAATTATACCACAGCCAGATCATAATGGAATCATCTGTAATTTGGTGATTCACTAGAGAGTTGTGGAATGATTGAAACTGAAGCTTATGATTTGAAGGAAGAAAAGCAAATATTGTTATTTTTACATGTTTCACAGTAATACCTAATAAGTCAGATGTTTTCATGAGGTTCTTATCTTTTTATTTCTGAGTTCTTACATTTCTCTAGTATAATGAAGATTTTTTTTGTCAGTCCTAATTAAAAAAAAAGTATCTTGAAACTGACATTTTCCTTAACCTCTACCTTCTCATCTCTGATGAAGTACACATGGCATGGGCTGTTGTTGATTGTGCTAAAGGAAAGCAATTTTAGCTTTCTGACATGGCTTATAAAGACAAGTACTTCAACTACAAAAAGATGTGTTGTATCAATTTGGTGGTACTCAAAATAAAACATCTGGAAGGATATTAATTTAAAATAATTATTACTGTTGCACTTACCAAGAAATATCTGATAATGAGATGATTAGATTTCTTCATGTGTTTAGTGTAAAACATGATTAAGATTTTGGAGGATGAATTAATTATGCAATTTTTTAACATCTTGGTTTTCTTGTTATGAATATAGAATTGGTTTTGCTGCAATGTAATTGCAAAATGCATTTTACTGTTAATAAATGAAATACACTTTCAAGTTGAATTCAATACTAACTCATTACTAATAATGCATTATTTGTCCATGTATTATTGTGAAGTCTTTGTTCTGTTCTAATGCAACTGCACATCTAATTGCACATAATTTCAAAGTGGATAAAAAAATTAAGGTGCCTTTTTTTTTTTCTTTTAAGTAGTGAATGAAATGTGTCAACCTTCAGTCTTGTTGTGGATTTCATTTTAAATTCTTATGTCTAGGCTTACACATTTTGTGGCTATAACAGCACAAACTATCCAGAATACTTTTTTTAAATGAAGAAGATTAAAAAGACTTATATGTGGTTCTGTCTGCTTTACTTAATTAGAGCAAATTAGCTGCTCCCCTACACAATTTTCCATGTCCTCTTCATCTATGAGATGGACTCTCTGTCCTTGACTGTAGTCCCTGGGGTATATACCTATACACACATATACATGGACACACATGTTTATGTATGTGAATATGCCAAACTGGCTCTTCCTCAGTGTACTCATATTCCCATTTACACCTCTAAAGGAGAGTGTTTCTCCTCCCTTTGGAACAAGGGACCTCCTTAACCACAAACTCTCTCAGTTCTCAATTTTAACTGTAATTAAAGACAATACAGTATTAAAAATTTCTACATATAAGTGTTCTGTTACTTTTATCTATATGAAAGTTTAAAGAACTTTTATTGTTTTCATAGAGACAGACTAACCATGATTAATGCTTCGGTAGAAAAAATGTGGTTTCATTTAGTTGCTAATAATATGGTTGAATTTTGCTCTAAGTGAAAAATTCAGTGTTTTCTTAAAATGCAGCTGAAATTTTTATCCTTCAGCGTAAATATGTATACAGTGATTTAAATTAAATAATATTAAAAATGGCCATGCTTCTGATAGTTGTATTGTGCTAAGAAAATTACTTTTACTTTTGATGCATCTTTTCCTACTTGAGCCAGATTACAGATGGCAGGAGTAAATTATGTTCTTCACCTTCTCTGCATTTACTCAGTGAGGTACAATTATTTATTTGGTATTTGAAGACAGTTGTATTGCACAAAGGGCAATTAGTTATGTTGCCCTTTGAGTACATATTAATCAAAATCTAATGCAATTATCTAGAACTGTAATAAATATGTAAAACCTACGTAAATAAGTGAAATCATGGTGCCTTAAAGAGGTCAGCAGAATGATGATACCTAAAAGTTATTATAATTACTATTTCATCAACCAAACTTTTTGGGTTAATTACAATAATTTATTGTAAAATATACTAAAGTTACATGCAATTATTAATTGAAAGATCTTTTTTATTTACACTGCTGAAAAGCTTATTTAGAGACTCATCTCTCAAGTACATTTACTTATTCCTGTATTTAATTATTTTATGTTTTAGGTTATTCAGATAAATTTTGAAGAATTTGATCTGGAGATTGGCTATGACACACTGACAATTGGTGATGGAGGAGAAGTGGGTGATCCTAAAACTGTGCTTCAAGTGTAAGTCTTTCGCAATTACAATTTGCATGCAATATGTGTTGAAGAATATCATTAATGTGTTTTTTATGACATTAAATAATTAGTATGATTAGTAAATAAGAAAAACTAATCTTGCTGAGCTTTTAAAATTACTGAAGGTGACAGTTTAAATACATTGTTACATGTTTGCTAGTCTGAAGTCAGAAAGGGATGAGCTGGATATCACAAAAGAAATAGATAAGCTAAAATCAGGAATTTTAAAATACATTCATATGTAGACAAATTTTAAGTGCTATTTGCTCCCTTTATTTGTATTCTAAAATTAAAAATGTATGAGAACATAATTGAAAATAGATAAATGGACAATTTATACCTAAACTTTACAATCTCATAGCAAGGTTAGCATGACAAAAGGTGTGCTTTCAGATCTTGACCTTTAAGTAAGTGCTTGTTGACCGTTAAGATAACTCAAAAAACATGTTAATATAGTGACAAAAATTACTACAGAGAGAAGTTGCATAGGATATTACCTAAACCACATGTTGCAAATATGCACTGAGTACTGGATAAAACTTTTATAATCCATTGACACTCTCCTGAAATGTGTGAGCCCAGATATATAGATACAATCTATACAATATATAGAATCACTGATTAATTTCAGAATCCCTATTTCTCATATACTTAATTTGTTGCAATGATAATAACTGTCTCAAGAAGAAAAATTCAGAAACATTACTTAGTTTGCAAAATTTTGAAGATAGTATTTTAAGTCAGTGATTAGTTATTCTACAGTTACTTGAAAATATGCATAACACTGTAATTAGTCTTACTTGTCATCTGTCATTTTATGTCGCTCCAGTTCCATTCTGAATAAATAATTCAATATTTTGTAGGATAAATGAATGCTTCAAAGTACATTGTTTGTGTTTTTTTTCGTACACGACTCATTTTTTATGGGGGAAAACCCAAAAAAAACCAAAAAGACCCCAAACCAAGCCTCCCCCTCCCACAAAAGTGATTTATTGCTTAGCAACCATATTTTACAGGGATTGTCTAATATTTAGAAAAAATATTAAAAGTCAAATACTATTTAGCTGTTAGTTTTCAATAAACTGATCTCTCAACAGGTGCCTGATGTTATGAGTTAGAAATTGAGTTAGAAATTGAAACACAGGTAAGAACAGAAGCAACTGTGATAAGTTTAGTACAAAATATATTAATCATAAAACAAAAGAATAGCAAGATTAGGATTCCTTAGGATTATATTCCCTGCAGTATATTTAATGGAAATGTATTAAAACAGCTCAGTATCCTGTAGTTTTCTATTATTCACCATAAAAATGATATCACTAATTAGTTGGTTTGAGTACCCTAAAACTAAGGTTTACCTCTTTTTCTGTTCTAATTTTGTCTCATTAATATTAGTAATTGCAAAACTTTGAACAGAACATACAGGTTTTTCAGGATTTACAGATTTTTATCATTAATTGTCCCTTAGTTTTGTCTTTCAGAAGATAGATTGTCTGGCTATCTATTTTTAATTAGTTTTGTAATCATTCTATCCTTTCTGCATTTCATTGATTGCATTTAATATCTTTGTCAATGGTCTGGGCAAGGGATTCGAGTACACCCTTAGTTTGGAGACAACACTGAGTCGGACATGAGTGTTGATCTGCTGGGGGGTAAAGAAAGAGGCGAAGCTCACAGGTCTGTAGTTCACCAAATCTTCCTTTCTCTCCTTTTTAAAAATTGGTGTGATGTTTCCCTTTTTCCACTCTCCTGACTGCCATGACTTTTCAAATATGATGGTGAGTGACCTGGCAACAACATCAGCCAGTTCCCTCAGGATCTTGGGATGCACATACTCAGGCCTTGTAGATTTGTGGTTTCACAATTTCATCAAGTGGTCTCAAACCTGCTCTTTGCTTACAGTGGGATGGACCTTCCCCCACTCCCAGACAGAATATTGGTGACTGGAGAGAATTGGGGAGCCAGATTGCCAGTGAAGACTTAGTCAAAGACCTCATTGAGTACCTTGGCCTTCTCTAAAACCCTTGTCACCAGTTGTCCCTTCTTGTTTATCAGGGGGTACACTATCCTTGGCCTTTCTTTCCTGACCACTGTCAGAAGATTGCACATTGTTCCAATGTCAAGCAATGGAAGAGGCTGCCCAGGAAAGTGGTGGAGTCACCATCTCTAGAGGTGTTTGGAAGATGTGTAGATGTGGTGTTTAAGGAAATGGTTTAGTTGTAGACTTGGAAGTCCTGGCTTAACCGTCATAGTTGATGGTTTCAAAGGTCTTTTCCAACCTAAATATCTGATTGCAGGATTCTTACCAATGAAAAGACAAGGATTTGCTCAGGTATTTCAGGTGCAATTGCTTTAGGATAATGCAAAGTCTCTTCAGTGGATTGTAGATGTGTTAATTGCTACCTATAATAAATTTGAGAAGTGGGGAAGTACCGTAATTTCTATTTTATAAGCAGTACCAATCATTAAAAATATATTTCTGATGATGCTGGACTTCAATTTTGACTGTTCTTAGATGCCTAAATTATATGCAATATCCTCTCATTTGGAAAGGACCCTTATTAACAACCAATTCACCAGGTCTCATTAAAATCTAACTGAAGTATTGTTATTGAATTACAGTAACATATTGAGGCACATGAAAATCATATTTTAAATTTTGAGTAATATGATAAAAGTGTCCAGATTGTAATTTATTGAAGATGTTAGTATTTCATAAAAGTATTTCTGATGACAAGAATTCTGATGGAGAGAAATGATTAAATTACAATATTAAACTTGTCATAAATGTAAAGTAATTCTGAAAAAAAAAATCTTTAATAAAAAAGCTAATTAGAATTTTCCAGTGTTAACATATGATGAGAGAATCTGCTCTGTAAATAATTAGGTAAATAATTTTAAATAATTATTACTATGCAGATCATGGAAAAACAAAAAAGAAATACCCCATTAATTAACAGGGTTTTAGTACATTTTGTATAATCAGCCACAGGTTTTTTGGTTTTTTTTTGTTTATCAGTGAAATGATTATTCAGTGATTAGAAGTATCAATGGTGAAGTTATTAGAATGGAAATACATAACAAAATTATATGGAAGATGGAACATAATTGAGTACTGTAAAAAGCATGTAAATCTTTTCTTCTGTGAGCCATGCAGTCTTTGTCTGAAATATGATGCATATCAAATAAATCAGTTGTTGTATCATTTAATTTTAGGATTTTAGATTTTAAAATAATTATCTTTCTCCCAGAAAATTGCTGAAGAATATTGGTTTGAATATGTCTGGTTTACATGTTAATCATGTAGAAACATTTATCTTCCAATTTATCAGAGTTAATCAGGAGACCTGATTAAGTATTTAATCTGCTAGTTTTACTGGGTGTTGCTTGATAGGAAGGTTCAAAACCAAAAACTGAAGTTAACTGGCATTTCAATAGAATTATACTTCCTAAATTGATAACTGCAGTCCTGATTATTCCTAATCTGCTGATGTTAATCACAGAAGTAGCGAAACTCCAAAGCCTTTTCAGAACTTGCCATTAAGTTTCCCTGGGTGCCTATCGTTCTGAGCTATATATACATTGGACCCAGCAATGTGAGTCTGTTCCAGCCTAGTGAGCCTGGCACTCAAGTAAACTTAAAACTGAATGCTGTACATTTTTTGTCTGTTTGACAATATGACTAATCTGAAGGCATATGTTAAGTGTCATTACCAAGGAATAGAGGAGAAGAAGGAAAAGAAATGGTGGGTCCTCTTTCCTACGTTAGTCACAGCACTTTTCAGGATGTTTGGAAGTTTGCTTTCAGCAGCTTGGCCTGCCAGTTGCTGCAGGTGGCTTTTAATGCAATATGCATCTGGGCATGGGTTTCTGTAACACACATTTGGAAAATCCAGTGCACCAAACATGAAACTCAAACTTTTAGTAGGCTTTAGTAGAGTGTGCACATATCCAGTCTCCCAGACTGTCTCCAGCAAATGGAGAGTGTTGGAACCTTCTGAACATCCTCTGTTCCAGCCTTCAGGGAGAGAATGTATGTCACTAGTATATGGGAGGGGTAGTTCTGGAGTCATAGAGGAAGAGGTGGAAAACACCCTGCTGGGTGTTGTAACTGTTAAGTTTTTCAATAAAAAGAGAGACTTCATAATCACATTGGTCCATTTCTACTGCTGACAGTGTTCACTGTTGAGCTTTTGAAAGGGAAGATGTAAGAACCTACTTCCAGGAGAGGAATCTAGGTACTAAATCCAGGGTAGAGGAAGCCACATAAACCCACAGAAAGAAAGACAGAAAGATAGAAAGAAAGAAAGAAAGAAAGAAAGAAAGAAAGAAAGAAAGAAAGAAAGAAAGAAAGAAAGAAAAGAAAGAGAGAAAGAGAGAGAGAGAAAGAAAGAAAGAAAGAAAGAAAGGAAGGAAGGAAGGAAAGAAAGGAAGAAAGAAAGAAAAAGAAAGAAAGAGAAAATAATTCACAACTGCAGAATTGTGTTATTATTTTAAATAATTTCCTTCACATTGGTCTGCTATTTTTATGAATCTTATTGCTCTGCGACCCCTTTCCAAATATTTTACAGGGATCCCTATGGGCTTAAACCAAAGAGCAACAAGCGATATTTTTTTAAAAATGCATTTTCAAATGGTGTTTTTTTTCCTCATGTACAGTTTAATTGGAAAGTATTGTTTGTTAAAACTGTGGATTTAAAAATGTGTATTTATAATTCATTTCAGAAAATAAAAATGCTGACAGTTTTGATGGGTGTTTATCATAGGAATTATTCAGTTTGACATAATAGAGAGATTAATATTCTCAATGTCCTTAATATTCAAAAACTGTACTGTCAGTCACCAGTGACAATTACAAAACACTGCTAGCCATTACATCAGTGTTGTTTCTGAAGAACATCCTGTTAATCTACTAATTTGGCAAAGACTGAGCTTAGTGAAAACACTTTCCCTTAGTGCAGGAATGAGCAGTTAATACATTTGGCCAGGCATTTACTCGTTCATTCTGGCAAGAGTCTTTGTAGTAGCTCCATCTGTGAACACAGATGTGGGAAACAGACATGAATTTCTCCCACAGCAGAGTATTTCATACAGAAACAAGCTAAAAAAGACCAGAGGGAAGAACTAAAATTAACTGCAAAATATATTTAAAATAGTACATTTGAAGTTTCAGCTAGCTTTAAAGAATGGTTAGAACTGCAAAAAAAAAAAAAAAAGAACAGTTTTCTTTCTTATACACTCCTGTGTTTATGATTCATTTTATGAAAATGGAAAATGTTTTGGAACTTTTCATCATTCTGTTTCATATTACAAACTCTTACAAAATTTGAGACAAAGTTTTGTGGAAAAAAAGCAATATGACATAAAACTGCAGCTTTCCCAACATTTCCTTTTTCCTGTGAATACTATTTCATTCAGCAAAGAGAGTCAATATTTGGCGTTTCACTGACTTCCACATTTTTGCAAACAATATGAAAAGTGTAAAAAAAAGTAAAGAAAAATCAAGGTTAGTTCTTTCTAATAAATCACTATCCTGCAACATTAGAAGTTTTAAAAGTTGTGACATTTATTATTTTTCTTAGTGAAGGAGTAAATGTCAGGCTGTTCTTCCTTTGTTGTGGTAGAGGTGATGAAGGGAGGCAAGAGAGTGCAGGGAACACACAGACCATCATAATAGTGCTGCTGTTTAAGAATAACATCTTCCTTTTAAATATGCAAGGCATGTATTCCAAGGTGGGTAGTTGTATACCGGAGAAATCAAAGAATCCGAGTAAAGCCTCATTATGGGCTTCCAGTGCCTTTGATGTGTTTGCATGTATCTGAATCACGCACACAGGACTGCCAGAGATGGTTCAGGATTAAGGAAGTTGCACGTCTTTCTGGACCAGCAAGTGAAACAGAGATGAAATACATCAAGACAACATGAGCTGTAGTTACGTGTGTTCATAGAGTGCTATCAAATCTGCAGTCACTGGGAACTCATTAGCAGTCTTGAATAGCCTGCCAGTAGATAACTAATTTAGTGTGACCTGAATGTAATGAATGTAAAAACAAACATAAAAAAATGCTTAATGTTTATTTAGATTCCTTACAAAAAAGAAAAAAAAAAAAGGAAAGTCTAGTTACTTAATTATCTTTTTATTTTTTTTAATCTATAGATTGACTGGGAGCTTTGTGCCAGACTTAATTGTGAGCATGAGCAATCAGATGTGGTTGCACCTTCAAACGGATGAAAGTGTGGGATCAATTGGTTTCAAGGTTAACTACAAAGGTAACAATATTTCATTGGCAGCAAATATAATAGTGTACGAAAAATTAAGCGAATAGTTTGAAATGTTTTCCTTTCATATGAGTGTATGCATTCTGTTTCCAGTTCTTTCAGTTTTAAAAACAGAAAAACACAAGCTGAAATGGAAAAAAAAAATTAAAAAAAATTGTTCTTTTAGAGCACATGAAACTCCACACTTGTTATTGGTGTGTTATTACATCATTTCGGTTTTGGCATGTAGTTTTACCTGTATTTTCTGTTATTTACTATTGAAAAAAAATATTAATATTAAAAATTATATGAGTATTTAAAACAAAATGTGTAAACCAAATGAATACTTACTACATTCTTTTGAAAATCAATTATGCCTATCACAACAGAAAAAAACTCCAAAACATTGCAAGTGAAGAGTTCAACTTTCTGCTAGGTTTTGAGTCAAGACAAACTTGCCTAATAATGTTCTTTATACTCTTTTAAGTGCATAATACACAAAATAAAACAGCTGTTGTCATTTGAGACTTCAGGGAGAACATGCAGTTTATATAGAGCACAAAAGCCAAGTCAACCTAAAGTTAAAATGCAAATATATATACATATATATGCATTTCTATGTTATTGGAATCATATTTATTATTTTTATATTACATTTAACATGAGTGCATGTATTTTTTGCAAGAGTTTTTTTTTTAATTGCATCGTTTCTACCTACCACCCAAACCAGATTCTGGAAAGTGTGATTATTCATTAAAATTATTCATCAGAAAGGGAATGAGGAAAGAGAAAAGTTAAACCAGTGACTGCATGTGTTAGAAATGGAGCTGATGTTGCTGAGGATGGGCAGATGGAGTGAATAAGTGCATTGGGAGTAAACCTGCACAATGTGACTTGCTGGCTTTTTTTCTGTCCTTTGGCTGCCCATGTCTATTAATCTCCATCGTGGTATGGCACGAGTGCATTTGTGCACTCAGATATTCAGGTCTTGTAGACTGATAGAAGGACCTTAGTACTCTGTTGTATGGTAGTTATTAAGAAATTTCCACATTCCAGCTGTTGAAAGGGGCAAGAAAAATGATTAGTATAAACAAGTTTAAGAATTTTTTAATATAGCAAAACTTGAAACATAGCTGAGTGAAAAAGGAAGAGTTTTAGATCTGAACTCTAAATAATGTGGGCAGCTTAAGTTGTTGATTCTATTATTTACAGGATTCTTTTCTGGTAAAATTAATTTTGCTTGCAACAATTTTACTTTGTAGAAGGCAGAGGATTATTGTCTATTCTTATAATGTGCTGCTATGTCTTGTTTTATTCATGAGTTACATTTATTCTTAGAAGCTATAGTTCTGCAAGAGTAAAATTAATTGAATATGAATAGGTACAGAAGGGTACAGAAGGGCTGAACATTCACAACAGCATCTCCATATAATCAACTTTGTGATTGCATGCCTAGATATTGAGTCTGTATTTCTTTCTTGCCCTACAATGACACTTCACGCTAGTTCACTAAATAGCATTTGTTCAGTGGGTGAGTACTCTGTGGTGGGGTTTGTTTGGGGGGGTTTTGTAGGGGTTTTTTGTGGGTGTTTTTTGTTTGTTTGTTTTGCTTTGCTTTGGTTTTATTTTGTGGGTCCCTCTCCCCACCCACCCAACTTCAATCTAGAGTATGGAATAATTTTTTTTATGTAAGTTGCCTTTGCTTTGATCGCTGAGAGGATGTGTTTATTAGGGAAATATTGGGCAATGTTCACAAAACAAAATGGGAAGTGTTGCAAGAGCAAGTCAGGTTTGAAAGGGTTGCTGTTTCTGTTGTGGTTGTTTTTGCTTTGTGTTTAGTTTATTTCTGCCAATGATGGCAGGCTATGAAAACAGAATGTATAAACAGGTAGTATTTTGGATTAGCAGCTATTTTGAAATGTGAGTTTTGGAATTTATGAATTGGAAGTTGAGAGAAAGTTCAATGAGCTCAACTGAGTATTTACATTAGAACAGTGCATTCAGGGCTATGATATAACCCTGAATTCTTAGAACTAAAAACTGCAAAGGATTTTGTCTTTTCAAAGACTTCAGAACAACTTAAAAATATGATTTCTAGGAGTCACAGTAATAAGACATTTTATTTTAATTGATTTCATGAGTTATTAAGAATGTATGCCAAACTTACTTGTACATCTCTTGATTCGATCAAATTCTGTTCCTTTAACTTGTCCCCTTCCACCTCACAAATTCCACTATCCAGTTAGACACCTAACTATGGCTATTACTGTGGCTACTACTATTTATAGATATATATGTATTATATGTTTAGGTCTTATAAGCTTCTCCTTACAGAAAAGGTGCAATTACATTAGTGTTTAAGATTAGATCCAACCGTTTGATTTTTGAACTGAATCTTCTGATCTTGTTTTAGTTTTAGTGCCTTTGTTTTAGTTTTCATCATGGAGCAATCTCAAAATATATGAGTTTGAAGTTGCTCATAAGATGCAATTTATTAGCATTGGGAATAACATTCCTCCTGTGCTCCAACTTCTCATGGACATTTATCAGGTCCTTGTAAAGCTTTTCTAAAGTAAACCCACTAAAACACAATTAAATGCTTATAGGTAGTATGGATAATGCATATTTTATTATTTCAATTTACAGACCTGCTTATGTTGGAGTTAATTATTTGATATTGTACTCAATAACAGTACTTACCAACACCTAAAATAATTTACTGCTAAATACTTTTGATGCCTAAATATGTTTCAGTGCTTCTGAGACTCAGCTAACTACAGGTAACAGAGATGTATGTGCCTCATCCCATCAAAATTGATAAAGACATTCTTCAGTCTAATTGACATTTAGATCTGAGTCCAGCAGGCATTTTTTAAAATATAGATTGTTCCAAGTCCTACATGGAATATGATAGGAGGAACAAAAGGTTATGAGATGTCATTACCCAGTGCCCTTTACCCATTGTCCCCCAAAATGGTGTACTTGCTCAAAAGGCAAGATAGAAGGTCACTTCCTTTCTGACTAGGATAGAATTGAATATGCCATATCATTTTCAATGATAGAAATGGACAAAAAAAGTTTAAATAGCTCTGCATTTTTCAGTTTCCAGATGAGTAATTCCTTTAAATATGTGTTGTTACAGGAACTAACTGTTTATTCTTATTTATATATTTGCCATTTGAGAGAATCTAGTAAGTTTTTATGAAATAAAAAAATATTTGTCTACTTCTACATTAAGATGTTACATATTAAGTTGTTTCATGGTTTTAATAGCTAGATCCCACAATCATAGACATAAAAAATCGATATAAGTATTGGAGAGAATAGTTTAAAGTAAATAAATTTTCTTTGTTGTTGTTTTTAAATTCCTTTTCCAGTATCCCATAAATAAAACTGATTAGGAAGGTAGAATAATGAATATAAGGATTAAGCAGGACAGAAATACAAGCACTGTCTCAGTAGAGATATATTTTACCTGTTATGTTTGTTTGATTGGGTTGGTTTTTGTTTGTTTTGTTGGGGTTTTTTGTTTGGTTTGGTTATGGTTTGGTTTGTTTGGTTTTTTTTATGGTTCAAATATATGTGTAGTTTTATTAAGTAAAAACATGAAATATTCAGAAATCTGAAATTTTAAGTTAATTATTTTCAAATCACAATTTTGATGACTTTTTTATTATTATTCTTACTGTTGACAAGTTATGTGAGTAATTTGGATGATTCAATATTTCAGGAAATGGTGCCATATTGTTATACTAGCACTTCTATCCCCAAAGCCATGGTGAAGAGAAAAGAAGTACCTATCTAAACAGTAGTAGAGAAACAATCCCCAGCATATTCAAACACTGGAACTACGCTGTCTTCATCTATAATTGAATATAAAACCAGCTATACAGAATAAAATACAAAATAAAAAATACAAGCAAAATAAAACCATGGCATAGCCTTTAAAGACTAGAAACTCATTTTTGTGAAATAAGATTTTGGATACTTGTGAATTTATTTAAATTCACAAAAACCCTTGAGAATCTAGCATGGGAGTACTACAGTTCTTGGAAAACTATACATGAGAATTTAAAATGCAATAGCTTTCATATACACTACCTTCATCTTGTAACTTTTGACAAATGTGCAAGGTTGAATACTTCTTATACACTTTCTCAAAACAACTGTATGACAGAATTTGTGGGATTAGTAATGTAAATGATCATGGTGGAGATTAATAGGAAAAAAGTATTTTAAGAAATTAAATCAGTAATATAAACACAGTACAAAACGACTCCGTATTAGCATCCCGTGGGTAAGCTGAACTTCTGTTTAGGTCAGATTTCAGTTCTCTGAAACAGAGGAAACTATCCTCAGGGCAGTCTAGTTCTGTTGGGTACTGATATCACACCTTTGGTTTCTGAGCTGTAGCCAAATCTGAGGGAATGTTTTTTTAATGTGGTGCGTCTGTTTTGTTTTTACCTAAATAACTGGCTGCACACTCTTTAAAACCTTCTGATATTTCTGCCCACTGCCAGGACAAATCTGTATAATAATACATCAGACATTCTCTAATTTTATATCTGTAAGAAAATAAATTTCAAGAAGGTTGCACTGTCTGGAGTGTAATGATAAGTTGTAGAAGGGGATTGTTTAAGATGCCAAGTTAGATAGCAGTGTAGGTAAAAAGTGAATTTGAAGCAAAGTAGACTTGCTTATTCGATTTTCTGCATCGATGATCTAATTTTAGGACATGGGATTTACACTCTGACACCTAGTATTTCAAAAGACTTCTTTTTGCTTAAAGCATGACTTTCATCTTGCTTCAACCGCTGTGGCAGCCTGGGGTAGCCTTCTGGAGTTTGTGATCCACATTTTCTTCCTATTTTCCTAGCAGTAAGCACTGAGTTGCAGACACATCTGAGGGTTTCTGTCGCAGATGGCACAGAGATATTTTTCCATGACTAACTGCCTAACAGCCTTTACTTTTCTACTGGTGACAGGATACTGAATGATCTGAATTAGGTAGATAGTTTAATCCATTGTTAGTCCTCTATATCTGGAAACATGAATTTCAGATGTATGTGTGAAATAAGATACATTTGCCATAACACAGGCTTCATAAAGGTCTCATCTTGACAAGTTGTGAGAGTAGCTTATCTATGAAACATATGTCTTCATATCCATTCTACCAAAAAAACATGGTTTTAATTCTTCCTGTTAATATTATAGAATTATTTAAAAAAAAAAAAACAAACCAAAAGTTCTCAATTAGATTGTAGACAGTTTCGTTGTGTAGTTTTGTGTTTCACAAGATGTTTGATCTGCTTTTTTAGTTAAATACTACGTAGTCCTTCTTTTATTAGAAAGGTGGAACTGAAGCTTTTGTACTTTCTGCACATCATAATCCGAAATTAAATCTATGACAAATTTCTCCTTTCTGAACTGTTCAGTTTATTAATTTTAGTATATAATCTCTTGTATTTTCATTGTCATGATTTCTGTAGCTCTTGTACCTACTCTCCTCTCTGTTTGTCATCATGTGTTTGTTCTCTTTGTGTGTGTTTTGTGGTGCAGTAACTAGACAGGATCATAGTAGCAATAATTTGTGTCATTGGATTCTAATACCCCCAATTCTGTTCGTTATGCATCCTAACTTTATTTTGCAGGAAGAATGGCAAGCAGAGAGTCACACTAATGGCAAAAATCCCTTCAAATTATTTTAATCTGTGTGAGTGTCATGATCAGCTCAAATAAATGCAAATGCTGCTTTTTATTTTAAAATATTTGAACCCTTCTTTTTGTGCAACCCCACTGAGCAACAGTTTACTAATACAGCACAACTTCCTTTGTTCTGATTCCATTTCTGCTGATAGTGGGTTATTGACAAGTTTTGTAATTCAAGATCATTTCTATTTCAGATGTCTCTTGAGCATATTGAGCAAAAGGGCATCCATTGCAGAAACTTAGGGCACCTTTCTTGTTAATTTACTGCCAAGATGATACTTGGTGCTGCATCTTACTCTTATGTTCTTCCTACTTTGTTGGCCAGAATTCACTGTAAACTTTTTCTGACTGTAGTCAGACAATATTATCCAAATATGTTAATAATATTTTTATCTAACTCCCAACCAATAGATTCAACACAAATTTCCTCTTTATAATCCCTAGATAGTAAGAATATGAGAGTAGCTGTACACAATCATAATAGAGATTCATTTAACTGGTTATGACATAAAGAAAACAGAGCAAACAATATAGTGATACTTCTTCAAACTGTTTTCTTACTCCCTAACAATTCGTAGAGACTTCCTAAATCCAGTGTGTTTAGAGTAAGTAAAACTTGATGGATTTTTTTCATCCATGACTTTGTTTTCCTCTCAAGCCCACATACCTTTTTAGTCTTTTGAATATTTTATGGCAAGGACATTTCAATGAAGAAGTATTTCCTTTTGTTCACTGTAGTTCTACTCGCTTCATCTGATGCCATTTTATTATTTCCCTAGAAAATGCAATATATTTAATTTCTCATTTCGCTGCTCACTCAGTTTTGCAGAACCTTTATTTCTTCACAAGTGATAGACCTCCTTGTTTTGTGTAATCTAGTATCATCACCAAATTTTGTTATTTCACTTTCTTTATTTTTCCATCATATCTATCAATATATTGTCAAACAATAACTTTAACTACCCTGACATCTACTGGAAAAGCAACATGGTGAAACATAAGCTGTCTGGGAGGTTCCTGGAATGTACTGATGATGACATTCTGACATGGGTACTGGAGGATCCCTCCAGGAATGGTGTACTGCTCAGCCTCATGTTAACGAACAGGAAAGGTCCTGCTGGAGTTGGGAAGGTTGAGATCAGCCTTGGCTGTAATGACCATGAGATTGTGGAGTTCAATATTGGTCGAGGAAGAAGCAGAGCAGCAAATATGATTATAGCCATGGAAAGTCAAGAGACCTGACTTTAGCCTCCTCAGAGGTCTTGGAAGAATCACATGGAAACAGGCCCTGCAGGGAATGGGGGTCCAAGGGTTGATATCCAAAGATCATTTCCAATCATCCTCAAGAATTATGTATCCCAACAAGCAAGAAATTGGGCAAAAGGGGTAAGGGACCTGCATAGATGAATAAAAAACTCCAGTTATTATTCCACCATAAGCAGGAAATTCAGAGGAGATGGAAGCAGGGTCAGGCCACTTGGCGTGAATATAGAGACAAGAAAGGCCAGAACCCATCTGGAATTAAATCTGGCCAACAATGTCAAGGACAAGAAGGGCTTCTTCAAATACATCAATAACGTAAGGACAACAAAGGATAATGTGGGTCCATTAGTAAACGGATGGGGAAACCTGGTTACAGAGGATGCAGAGATTTATCAAATGCCTTCTTTACATCAGTCTTCACTGACAAGACCAGTCCTCAGGGATCTCTGACACAGGAGACCAGGGTAAAGGGGTCTTGGAAGGAAGACTTTCCCTTGATTAAGGAGGATTGGATTAGAGAACACCTAAGCAAACCTACATCCACAAGTCCATGGGCTCTGACAGGATGCATCCATGACTGCTCATTCTGGAGGACATGTTTATCCATATGGATGACAAGAAGATGATCAGAAATAGCATGGATTCACTGAAGGTAAATCAGACTTGACCAACCTGATTGTCTTCTACAATGAAACAACTACCTAGATGAATGAGAGCAGAGCAGTGGATGTTCTCTACCTGAACTTCAGCAAGGCTTTCAACACTCTCTCACAAATTCCTCGTTGATAAACTCAGGAAGAGAACATGTAATTGTTTCTGCATCCAACAAAAGTGTAACTGTTGCCAGGCTCATGGGGGCTGGAGCCACCCCGGAGGAGGCGACATCCCCACTGCAGTGCGAGAGAAATGAAAGTAAAATTAACTGTGCCTGCTCTTTCTCTTGTCCCTGCGTGCTTGGGAACAGCCCCTGTACAGGAACCACCAGGGAGCCAAGCCCTGCCGAACTGTACAGAGCCTCAGTCCTGAGGGAATCGAGGACAGCCAAGCTGCATGGAATTGGAGCTCAGTCAGAGCACAGCTGAGCTGCGAAGGAGGTTGGACTAGATTGTCTCCAGAGATCTCTTTCGACCTTAACTATTCTGTGATTCTCTGCATGTTAATGTTGTTTAATAGTCACCAAGTTGATTTAAAAATGAGGTTATTTGTGTTCAACAAGACTTAATATTCATATTTTTACTTAATAGTTTTGTTTGGTTAAAAGAGAGGTGATTATATTCATGGCATGTGACTCTACGATAATTCTTCTATAACTCCCCTCTTGTCAACAGTGAACTGGTCAGACAAATTGTTGTGTGAAGGTGACTCCCATGACTTTTTAATTTTGTTCAATAAAACTGTAGGTCATTCTTTCTCATTTACAACATTTAATTAAAAGCATTTAGCAATCCAACCTTTTGTGATAGTGTTATCCATAAAGAAGAGAAGGAAGATTTTTCTCTGCTCTGACCTAAGTCTACTGGGCAATATGAATACATTACATGTGGAAAGGTCATCTTCTGCTATGTCCCTAAGTATTCACGACCGCTTAAACCAGGACACTGGGCTAAATTGCTCTTACTCTGATTTGTCCTCCCCAGCATTTGCATGTGCATTCAACTCAGTCAGTTTTGTTGTCTAATGCATTAAGCATATTTGTTACAAGAAACTGCTTACCTCTGATTTGGGGGTAAAACATATACCTTCTTGTTTATTTGTGGGAGTTAATACAGTATCTTTTCTATCTCTAAGTGAATCTACCTCATTATTTACAATACATAATTTTTGTGTTGTCCACCAACTGGCCATGATTCTCAAGTTCAAACCTGTTTCTTTTTTCCACATATTTTACACTGAGAGTTTGCCATGCTTGATTAGTCTCCTTTTACCACACTTGAATTTGAGTCAATGGAGGTCCCCCTCCTGGCTGCACTGCATCAAGTTTCTTGCAGTGGTGGAGGTCTATCTGTGTGTGGCAGTCTCTGAAGATGTCTGCTTTCAAAACACTGGGATGCATTTCCTGCTACATCAGCCTGTGAAAGGGTGGTAGACCTAAGATTTCCATCTGTTTGCTGATGTAACATCATGGCATAGTGGTTTCTTAATTTCTTCATCTGTTGGCATTGCACGAAATAGAGAGCTAAAAATTTATTTTACTTGTTTGGATCAAGAGTGAAGCTAGTTGTTTTGATTTGTATATTTCAGTATGTAGGATAGCTACAAGTAGGTCAGCACTATATTTAAAATACAGTGAGAACATAAATTTAAAATGTATGTATGTATGTATATATGTAGGTTTTTCAAAATGTTTCCAGCAAAAACACTCCAAAGAATCAGCATAACTGGTTGAGATTTTGCACTTCTCTAACTTAGACTTCTGAGTTTTCCATATTGCCAAACATATGCCCTGAGAATATTTCTTTTTTTTTACACCTTCATTTTCCTCCAAGTCAATAATTAATTTCTGTAAGGGCTATTGTACTGGAAAACAACTACATAAGCAGTGCCTTTTCACCACATATTTTCATGTTCTGAGAAACTTCTATTAATTAATTATGTTGTATTAGAGTAGACTATCTTACATTTATTGCTGACTTCTTGTTTCAGTTTGCTGTTGGTAAGAGCTTTTTGTAACACATTTCTAGAGAAAATGCCTATAAGCTATAATACTTTAGATTTGAGGTTAACCCCATCAGGCAGATAAATCCCACACAGCCACATGCTCATACCCCTCACAGCAGGATGGAGGAGAGAATCGAAATGGAAAAAGTGAGAAAACTCATGCACTGAGGTAGAGTTTAATAAGCAAGTCAAAAGCTGCACATACAAGCAGAACAAGGCAAGGCACTCATTCACTATTTCCCATTGGCAGGCAAATGTTTAGCTATTTCCAGGAAAGTAGGGCTCCACCATGAATAATGGTACAGGGAATGCAAACTCCAGAGCTCTGAAAGCCCCTCTTTCTCTCCTTTCCCCAGTTTTTATTGTGGAGCATGATATCAAAGTGTATGGGGTACCCCTTGGGTCACTTGGGATCAGCTGTCCCAGCTGTGTCTCCTCCCAGTTTTTTGTGCACTGCCCACCTCCTCACTGGTGGGGAGGTGAGGAACAGCAAGGACCTCGGCTCTGCGTAAGCACTGCTCAGCAACAGGTTCAGTGCTCAGTGTCTTATCAACACTGTTTTCATCACAAATTCAAAACATACCACCATATGACCCTCTGTAAGGAAAGTTAACCTTATCCCAGCCAAAACTATTACATATGATGCTTACTTCCAAAGATAGTGCACAGATAGTTAATTAATCATTGCCTTGCATTAAATTAATTAATTATTTTTATTAACCGATGAGTCTGTACTTTCATTTTAATGGGTGTTACTGCAAACCTTTTGGTATGATTGAACCTCATCATATTCCCCTGGTGCTGAAGCAACAGTTTACTAAAAGGTAGTTTCTATGGCACAGAGAAAATTATATGAATTCCTGCTTGATGTGCTGCTTTTTTAAAATTATTTCTATAGTTATTTTTTTGTTCATTTTGTTGATTTTTTTTTTGTTGGGAGTTTTTTTTGTAAGGGTTTTTATGTATTAATTTGTTTCTTATGGAAAATTATACTAAAGACCATACAAAGAAAGCTTTTAAAATAAAATGACTTTAGGCTCGTGTATGCTGACAATTCTTGTTGGTTATCTGAAATATATATTAAACATCCCCTTGCATCATTATATTTAAATTACAAATTTTTGTTTATGCTTATAAAAATTATACATATGAAATAAAGCACTGAGTACATGCATTTTAGTAGACTTATTAGGAATGCATAGGGAATAGAAATAAAAGCTTGCATCCTTCAATTAAAAATCCATAATAATGTTATGTTATGGCTTATACTTTTGAACAGCCATTTGTATTCTTTCTCAGAACAACTGCCAGAAAGTTTTGGGTTCTTTTCTTTTATTCTTTCCTCTTTCTTTCAGTCCTGCATGGTCTGTGCATAAAAAAAAGTAATGACAAATGAAAAATGCTAGAATAACACATTGTAGATCCCGAAGCTGCCACAAATCTGTTATTAAGGTGAGATATGTAATGTGAGTTTGGATTCCTTAAAACTAAGGGAAAAATCCAATCATGAGGGAGGAAGCCTTTATCTCTGTGCTGTCACATCAAAAAGTAGACCATCATCTTTCTCCTTGAATTTTAAATTTGGACTTTTATTTTTCTTTTTTTTTTTTATATAAGAAGAGGATGACAACTGGCTTTGGCTTCACTGTTAATCTTAATTTTTTGGTTATTTAGCCACTCATATCATGTGCAAAATGCTAAAAGATTTAATTTTATCAGAAAACAAAACACTGTGTAGACTGGCAAGTGCTCCAAGGTTATGTTAAGATGTCTAACCACTGAGTCTTTCACTTATTTTCTCTAAACAACAGCTCAAAATACAAAGGGTTATTATTATTATTACTACTACATTTTATGTGTTTAATATCTGGTCATATCTTCTCTTGTTTGCAACTCTCCAGATTCTCCAGATGTTGTAGAAAGTCCTTCCATTTACAGAAAAAAGACACAAAAGGGGCACTTTCTTCTGTTCTTTGTTCTCTTCATCTCTTCCTCTCCCTTTCTCTTTCCATCTCCCTCTCATTCTCCTCTCCTTTTCTTTTTTGCTCTCCCCTGCTCTAAGATGAAATATTTTGCATACTGAAACTCTTGCAAGTCATGTAAAAAGTGAACTTTGGCTAAGCTGGAGATGATCTACAATTCCTTGTAGCTTCACAGAACGTTTATGAAATCTGATCAAATACCTGAGAAAGTGAGTGGCAAAGAAACCCCTTAGGAAGTTCCAAGCTGATATGACAAGAAAATGTAATGATTTTACAGAAAACATGCTGTGAAATTTAGTGCTTCTGATGCAGTCTTTGGTCCCATTTACTCTGAAAATACAGTGAATATTCTGAATTAAATTTATTTTTGAGAACCTCTAAGCTTCTGCATTTGAGGATTTAGGACTTGACATTATTAGACTGAGATTATGACAAAGTCAGAGTTTGATATTACATGACAGAATAATTTTTAATGTGAATTTTAATGTTAATTATGACACATTCTTTAAATAGACCACTTCTGAGAATTAGAGAACAAATTAGTGAATTATCACTTTTTATAATGATGATAAAAATAATAATTATCAGTCATTGCCCTTTGATGAAAACAATTAATGAAATATACCCACATGTGTAATATACTCTATTTACATGTATATACAAAAGCAGTTGAAATTTTCTCTGCCCATCCAAAACTTGTGTAGTATTATATGGTTTCTGAATATTCACATCTACAATGGAGAGGAAATATATAACTTTCTGTTCCTCCCTTTAACCTATGCACTATGAGAAATGC
Organism: Campylorhamphus procurvoides; assembly: GCA_013396655.1. Classification (NCBI taxonomy): domain Eukaryota; kingdom Metazoa; phylum Chordata; class Aves; order Passeriformes; family Dendrocolaptidae; genus Campylorhamphus; species Campylorhamphus procurvoides. Next base: position 336,722 of record WBMV01000282.1, on the reverse strand, counting down.
ATTAACTTAGTGGAGCAGGGTCACAAAGATTATTAAAATGCTGGAACATCTTTCATATGAGAAGAGAATGAGATCACTTGAGCTCTTCAGACAGGACAGGACAATGCATAGGAGCAATTTATTCATGTGAATAAATAATTCTTGATAGGAATGAACAAAGAAGATGGTGTCAGACTCTTCTCAGCCATAACCAGAAGAAGCAATTGATACAAATTGAAATATATGAAATTTCATCTAGATCTAAGACAACACTCTTTGATTGTGAGGATCCTCAAGGACCAAAACAGATTGCCCAGGGAGGTTGCAGAGTATCCATCTTTGGAGATCATTCAAAACTTGACCGGGCATGATGCTGGGCAAACAGCTCTAGGTGGCCCTGTTGAGCAGGTGGATTGGGCTAGATGATCTCCAGAGGCCATTTCCAAATGGAATTTTTCTGTGAATCTATGATTGTATTATGAAAAAAAAAAAAGAAGCAAGACACATATTTCTTGCTTCTTTATGTGGGGAAACAAAAATTATGGGATGGTAAACAGCTTTTTCCATATGCTTTCCATGATAGTTTCTTTCTATTATTTTGATTCTAACTTTAAATATCACAAAACACCTAACAAATTCAAGAGAATTGTCAAAATTTATAGATTATATAATTCTGAAAATAATCAGAAACAAATAGGGGTTTTGTTTGTTTGTTTGTTTTTCAAGCAGGAAAAAAACAAGGATTTTGAAGTGTACTTTATGCCATTTCTCTATAGTGTTTTCTGGTTCTAAATTACTTGTCATAAGTCTGGTAATAAAAACATTTTCTGTCAGTCCAGTGTCCCTTGGATACAATTTTCTGTGGTTTAGTTTTGACACATCCAGGACTACCAGGAAAATACCTGTTCCTTTATGGTTTGTAAGAACCAAAGTATTATATTTTCTCTTTAGCATGGAATAAGAAATCAGACTTCATCAAGTGGGAACACGTTTCAATACTTAAAAAAAAACAAAAAAAACCCAAACTGCATACACAGACGTATTTTTCCAATTGGATAGTCTAGAAGAATCACATGTATATGCAATTTCAATTATTTGTCAGATTGACCAGTGTGCCATTTTGGCCAGCTTGTAGATAGTGAGCAACTGGGAGCCAGTTCCTGGAACAATACACATGAACGTACAAGTGCATCATGAAGGTACAACTGAATGAAGTTGTTGAGTCTATGGCGAAAGCTTTGTTAATGCTGATTGAGGGGTGATGGTGACAGCTAAAGAAAGAAAGGCACAGTTGACTTCTCAGCTAAGCTGAGTCTGGGGACACAGTTTTAAACTATTTACAACTGGGACTTAGGAGAGAAGCACTTGATATTGCTGTGTCTTGGAAGTTTAAATTGTTTCAAGAAACTTCAATGATACAGAAATACAATTAAGGTAATGGTTTTAATTTTTGCAAATTATATTTTTTTCCCTTTTAAATGGAACTATAGAGGCATTAAATAGTAGGGTTGAGTTTTTTGTTTGGTTTGGTTTTGCTTGGGTTTTTTTTTATAATTACCTAAATTGGAAAACCACATTTTAAAATCATAGGAAGAATATCAATTAAATCTGCACTCTAAATTACTTGGGAAAATTTAGAAATGTGAGCACGTGCCTGCAAACTAACAAATCTTGATTATTGTCTTTGTTAGTCACTTAAGACTTAATTTGTCTTAACTGTTTGGATTGTTACAGAGACCAATTTGAGAAGAAAATGAACTTTACAAAATAGATATCATAACAATTATCTTAATTAAACTGTAATTAAAGAGATATTATGACAATTTTTTCTGAGTATTTAATGTAAATTACTGAGCAAATACAGAAGTTAACCTGATGAAATTAATTACATGAAATTAAACTAATGAGTTCACAAGTCAACCTGAGAAGGTGATTTTAGTTGGCATTTAATGATAATGGGATTTAGAAGACCTGTTGCTGATGTTATTTAAGACTCAACTGAATTCTTGTAAATAGGAATGTAAAATGAACTTGTTCCAAATTTAAAGAAGGAACTTCAAAAATCTGTGCTTGGTGAAATTTTGAACACCTCATCCATAAAATCCTCTTCAAATACAAAAATTATTCCTCCTTGAGAGGAAGCATTTCGGAGAGGTTATCTGAAGAAACTAGGATGATGAGAGCTGTGACATCCAGACATAGCCAGAGGAAGGGCTACAAGAGCAGCTTGCGCTTCAGCAGAATCTGTTGGTACATTCATTTCTTTGTCTAATTCACATTTTAAGTGTAGCATTCAGATTATCTAATTAACACAGAGGAACCTTATTAACAATACAGATAGGTGGCACATAACCTTACTAATATCTGCTCCCTTTCTCTGAAGCGATGCTTACCTCTCCAGCGTCTCCTTGTGCCCTAACATTATCACCTGCCTTCTTCTTGCAGAGGGCACTGGGGAGGGATGTACTACAATTTATCAGCATCCTGAGGTCAATGCTTGGAAGATTATGATGGTCCTAGTGGAACTCCCTTCCCCTTGGGTCTTCTTAGGGAGTTATCCTTACATACTTCTTCAAACAGTCAGGCTGTTTGTGGTTGAGGGCTTTTTTGTGTTTTGTGTTTTGTTTGTTTGTTGTTGTTTTTTTTTTTCATTTTTGATTCCCAAGTTTTGAACTTGCAGAATACACCCCTGCTCATTTCCATGAATGCCAAATGAATATTTGACTATTACACAGTGTCTACCCCATTAGTCAGACCTTCCCTACATATGATGGGTACAGAACTTAATCTCAGATAGGGTAAGTAAAAAGTCGCACCTTTACCAAACAACTGCTGTTTGGGCTCAAACCAGCTAAAAGCAGCTCTGGCCAAGGCAAACCCAGCAAATACTGAATCCTGCCATGGCACATCATTGCACTGCTTGTGGCCATTTAATGTTAGTGGGGTAGAAATTGTATTTACTGCACACCTGCCTAAAATGAGACTTAAAATGTTTTCCTAGATTTGGGGTCAGAACCTGTGATTCTCTCCAGGTTATTGCTTACATGATGCTAATAAATAGACTATATATAAATCTTTATTCAAGGTTTTGTAATGTATAAGTGTCTGAATTACTTATGTGGGAAACAAGTGATGTTAAATTCATTCTTTATTCAGTCTGAGAGGATAAAAAACATAATCAATATTTCTAGTTCACTTGTCATGACTTATGGATAAGAGAAAGGCCAGACAAGTGGTAAAGGTCACTATAATTAAAAAAAGAAATTACTACTTTTAAAGACCAAGTTCACAGTAAATATAGAAAATGATTGCATTAACAATGAGGAGTTTCAAAGGGGGCAAAATTATGCTTGACTGTCTGAAAAGTACGGACATATAAAACCAAACTCTTTTTTGATAGTACCATTGTCAGTAGTAATGAAGGAGAAAAATGAAAAGACAGCTTTCAGTTAAAATTTTGTCTGAATTCAGGGGAAAAAAAGTCACTTTCTTGTTGGTAAGTACTAGAGGCTGTCACCAATTTATTATTTATTACATACAGCCATGCTTTTTTTAATATATAAAAAAACTTAAAACAGGTAAAAATGTAATAGCTGTAGGTGATGCACATAGCTACATTAATAAGTTATAGAATAAGCTTAACTGTTAAAAGTATGAAAAAACTGGAACATAAATGTTATGGTTGCTTTCTACATGACTACTGTAGATGATATTTAAGTTAAAAAATACCTTCATATATGATGATAGAAACCACTATGACTTTCCAAATAATCCTGTGTTGCAAATTATTCAAAATTACTGTGCTAATATTTTTCCCTCAGATTGCTTATTTTTCACCCACACTCCATATCTCCATATGCTTAACCAAATAAATGTATAGTAAGAAACAGATAAATTAAATGGAAAATAATCCTGAAAATGTGCATTGTGTTAGTGTATCTATAAAATGGGGAAATGCCTTACACTTGTTTGGTAAGAAGATACTGTGTATCCTGTTAGCATGGCAATTACTACTGTTAACTTTTTATAGCAACCTAAAGGACACCTGTAATCTGACAGTCGAGCCTCAGGCTTCAGAAAATGAAAGCATGGACATAGTGTAATAAATAACATTTGGCATAGCAGTATGGTGCATTATTTCCTACTTTAGCATTGCTTTTAAAAAGACTAAAAGCTGCACGTGGTAGAATTTAAGCCCTGGGCATGGCTTTTTATCTAAACAAAAGTGTCTCTAAAATACAACCACCAAGAAATAAAAATAATCCAAAAGCTTCAAGGCACCTTTTCTACAACTTTATGTAGAAACCAAATCACTTCATCTAGTGTGACATATGTACTGTAATATATAGTGTGCCAAATGAATTAAATTGCTAATTGTCTGTTTTTTAGAAAAAACAGATGGTGGGTCAAATTGTAGTCACTTTCAACAATTTTAGGTCCTACACCTATTGGTGATATGCTCATGTTACCCAGCAGGGAGTTGAAAAAAGATTGTCAATGCCTTTTTCAATCTGCTTGCTCTTCCTCCCACCTCCTGTTTTTAGGAGTATTTAAAACTGTGGTTTCGTTTTGTGGGTTTTTCTACAAGTATTTTATTTTTTTCTGTTTACTTATCCAAAATGCAGCTGTAGGTTAGAAATAATCATATAAAGACACAGAGTAGTGACTGGAAGTTTGCCAGATTTGATCTCTTCAACCAGTTATTAAGGATGATAAAATTAATTGGTTTTTACATGGCCTTATTACTTAGCTAACTGGTGCCTGGAAATCATTTTCTCATAATTCTATAGTTCATTTGTTTCTTTTGCAATAATCTAACGATGACAGTATTTAGCGCACCTGGCTAGATATGTGGACCGTAATTAAAGTAATGAAATTTTTGGTGTGTAGTCAATTTTTAAGGGTTTTGTTCTCTCTGTTCCCTAAGTAGTGCCTAGTTATTACCTTTCATGCCAGCAGAGCATTTTCTTAGAATAGAAACATCAGAATTGGAAAAGACCCTCAAGATCAACCAATCCATCCATCAGCCCAGCACAACCGCTGTATTCCCTAAACTGCTGAATACATCACCCAGCACCAGATTCAGACATGTCTTGAATACCTCCAGGGGTGGTGACTCCAACACCTCCCTGGGCAACCCATTCCAGTGCCTGACTGACTGTCCAGACAGGGAATTTTTTTTTCTTTTTTTTGTAATATCTAATATGAATCTCACCTGTCTCATTTTAAGGCCATTTCTTCTTGTCCTCTCACTGCAGGCACAGCAGAAGAGCCCAGCCTCTACCTCATGACAATCTCCTTTCATGCAGTTGTAGAAAACAATGAGATCCCCCCTGAGCTTCCTCTTCTGGAGACAGAACAAACTCAGCTCCCTCAGCCGTTCCTCATAAGCCATGTTTTCTAGACCCTTTACAAGTTGCCCTTGTTGCCCTTCACTAGACACACTCCAGTACCTCAATGTTCTTTTTAAAGTGAGGAGCCCAAAACTGAACACAGTACTTGAGGTGTGGGCACACCAATACCTAGTGCGGTTCTTCCTCCACATGACCTCTTTTTTCATAGGTATGTCGGCTAAAATAGAACAATCTGTTAGGTAAGTTCTGGAGTAAATACTTTCATTTAAGTATTATTCTAATAAGACTAGAAAGCTGAAAATGTACAAAGAATTATAATCCTTTAGTGTTAAGCTTTGTGCGGGTAGTCTATAGAGACCCAACACAAAACTAGCAAATTCCTTTTGTCTTTGTGGTTGGCAAGCCAGAGCTAACCTGAACAAAAGAAACATCATTCCACAGTCTTCCTCAGGGTCTGTAAGCCTCCTGTTTCCAGTAAATCCAATGCTACTGAAGAAACTTAATATCTCACCACAGCACCTTACTTGGTATTTTCTTCAAAATAAGTAAAAATTATTCAGAACTATCATGGAACCATTTTTGTCCTTTTTTTTTTCTGTTTCCTTTTTCCCTCATAAATATTTTCCATTTTCCCTAAAAGATTATTAAATATGTTATTAAAGATGTTTTAAAATTGCATCTTTATTTTTAAATATGGTGGTGTAAATATATTTTTTAATTCAGCAAGGTGTGGGGAGGAAGTCCAGACATAGTAACTTAACAAAAAAAAAAAAAAAAAAAGCAAACAAAGTTGTTCTTTGCACAAATTAGGTTATTTAATCCTGAGACCTTTGTTGCTTAAGATAGCATATCAGTTGGGTTCTGGATGGATTTATGCCCATACATGATTTGGTCATAAAGTCAGCATTGCTATCTCTAGTTCTCAATCTTTAATGCAGTCAAAATAAGTATACCTAAATCTGCTACCTCTGTGCTAAGGAATGTACATATTATCACCTACGATGTAAATCTGTTTACAAAAATGTTCATTTCCTCACTTTTTTTTCCATTATGATGCTTTTGAAAAAACATGTTTATTGTAGGTTTCTTGTTGTTTGCTGACACATTTAGTAGTTCTGTTTTATTGATTGATTTATTTTTCTGGAACATGCCAAGTAAGACTCCTTTTATAAAATTGTCTTAATTTGAGGATATGGTGGAATTGAACTCTAGATTGATTCACTGCGGGGAGGTAAAGAAGATTACAAAGGCTTTGGTGCTGTGTTGTACCCCAAGCTGATAGTGAAGAGGAATCACAGAAACATGGAGTGAACTGGGCCCAGTGCAGCTTCAATTTCACATCACTCCAGTCCCTCTTCCACCATTACTGAACTACCAGTAATATACTTGATGTATATAAGAAATTAATGTGGTTCAATGATAGGTTTTGTTGCCACAGAAACCTCTTTTAATGAGCAGATTGCTTAGTGTATTTGAAGCAGAAATTTGCTTTGTATCCATGTTTATTTTCTTCAGTGAAAAACATGTATACACAGAGTTTCCCTATGGGATAAGAGCTTCAGTCACTTGACTAAAGGAAAAATGGGGCAGCTGGTTTGTTGGCTTTTTCTTAGCTTTTTTTTCAGCTTTTTATGGCAACTTACGAGTTTTAGGAATTTTTCTGTGAAATTATATGTTTAGTGGCAGATATTGAGTTTTCTAGAAATTGTGACTTTTTACTTAATTTCAAATTACTTTAATTTCATTAAAATGGTTGGTAGCAAGTGAAGGTCAGTGTAGAGGAAAGTCAGCTCCTCCTAAAGTAATGGAGTTAGTGTGAACAATCAAATTTAGACTTGAGCAGTTTCATAGAGGTGCCATTTTCAGAAGCAGGGGTGGCACCCCATCCTAAAGCACAACCTCTCCAAATCATATTTTGATTGTGGAATAGAAAATGTTAGAGACAAGGTGAATTAGCAATCAAAGGCAGATCACAAAGCGTGTTATACAGAGAAGTCCTCCACATCCACCGATCTTGCAGAACTGAAATTGACTGGGAGTTTTAGTGAAGTATTTAAGTGTGGGTAACGTTTCATGAGATATCTTCTCAAAGGATCCAAGAATAAATGTCACTCTTTAGATTTTTCATTTTTCATGATTTCCAGTGTTATCTCGTTTTTGTTACTTTCCTACTTCAAGCACCACTTACACCACTACTTTCAGTTGTGGCAGTGAGCTGATTATTGATGAAGTGAACATTTATTTTTCTTGCTAAGTAGTTCCAAATCTTGGAGATTCCATTGTCATTTGCATTAGTCAGCTTTTTCAAGTGAAAGTTTGGCCCATCCAATACTGCCATCATGAGTTTGATTTAACACTCACATTTATGTAATTAAATAAATGAGGAGGAACATATTTCTGTCAGCAAGACTTACTAAACTTGCTGTTGAGTAACTGGCATCTGCTAGAATTTATTCGACTTGCACTTTTTTCCTAATACTTATCAATCTTCCAATAGGCAAAACAGTTTCCAGCTGTAGAACTCAAAGATTCTCAAATTTAATTCCTCTTTGTCCACAGAGGTTCCCTTGAGCAAAGGACATTTCTTAATTCTTATGCTAGCTTCATTAAAACACTCCCTTGTCTTCACATAAGGAGTGGAATTGTGTCTTGCAAACTTTGTAAGTGACATTGAGGACTAACTTACGATATTATTATGTCTTTCCTTCTGTCACCCTTATATTTCTTCAGTTCATTTTCAGGTTTCCATTAGATGACAGTGGATATATACATGTTATGTTCTTAGTCTCTAAACCCATAGTGAGCCAAATTTTCATTCAGCCTCTTCAATCTATGAATTTAAGTCAATGAGATTTAGGAATCCCAGTTTAGCTTCTATATCTGGAAATTGTAGGGAGCTGTCTCTAAATAAAACTCATTGTAATAGAATGTTATAGAGTATAACCTAAGTGCAATACTCTACTTAACACTTATATGGTTTCTGGCTGGTTTTAAATCTGTTGTTTTGGTTTAGATTTGCTGTGCATGTGTTTGTCACCAAAAGAAACAGTAAAAGCATTTAAAGGAATTCCAAGGAATGCAAGGGAATCTAACTTACCTGAATTTAAATATCTTTCTTGGTAATTATGAAGGGAATAGTTTTGTTTAGAAGGTGAAGAGGAAGGCATGCTATTTCTTGGAATTCATTGTTTTATATGCTTTTCCCTACTTTATCATTGAGGCCATTTTCTGCTTGTAATTTCCTTGTGATGACTCCATGACTGTTGTAAATGTTAATGACCTGACATTGAAACTGCAGGGATGATGCTTATTTTAGTTTTCCTGGATCCCTACTTTAGTTCCCATGGATTTTTCTGTGGTCTCTCAAAAAATTAAGCACATGATTTTGATTTAGTTTTTGCTTTTGAAAAATGTATGATCCATGGTTTTGCAGTTCTTCTAGCAAATGAAGAAGATTTTCAGGCTGCATGATTTCTGAAGTACCTCACAGATCCTGCTTTAAAAGTGATCAGTTAATCTACTTAGCTTCCATGGAAACATGGAGAAGTTAAAAACTGTGGTGGCTCTTTGATAGGTGTTAGGCATGGTGATAGTCTTGCCTGACAACCTTTTTGGCAAAATTGGGATGCTCTGATAAAATTAAAAACTTGGCCATAAAAAAAGCATATGAAAACCCAAAAGCCTGATTTTATTTGAATTTTATTCCTCTGTAGGGTTTAACTAGATGAATAACTAATACCTGTTATATTAGCATAAGCATACTCAAAGTTACTCGAATAGCAATGTTTTTAAAGCAAGATGATTTGTTGATTAGATAACAGTCATCAAGAAACCATCTACGTTAAAATGTGAGTGGGATTGGCTGTGTGCTCATTCTCTTAAGATTTAGGTATGTTTAGATTAATTTCTGATATAAAAGTATATCTTTCATGATTTTTTTTAAAAGAATTTCTGTCTAGAAAATGAAGTTCGAATGTACTCAATATTTTAAATTCTGGCTGAGTTCATAATTACATTTTCAAGTATTTGAAGTGACCTCTTCATTTTAGTAAGGAGCTAACGCATATACCAAAGACTATTTTATAAGTCAGAGTAATTTATGTAGAAAGGAAAACATGAATCAGGAATCTGTTTAGTCTCTGAAATCTGTTATTTTGCCATCTGGATGTTGTTTGACAGACACACCTGCACAGGTCCCATTGGTCCTTTTCCACTCTACTGGAATCAGGACTTCTCCACAACTTGTTTAACATCAGATCTGTGGTTCAGTCTGTGTTGCAGTAGTTCATTTCCAAAAACTGCTAAAGAAACATGGTAAGATGGAGGTGAAAAGCTTATCTAAACAGTATGTTGTATTTAGATTAAGCTAGCTACAGAGTAGATTGAATTCAAGAACCGTGGAGTAGATTTTTTGAGAGAGTCAAAATTGTGGAGTCAATTTTTCAAAAATTAAGAAGTGTCACAATGTAAGTTACTAGTGAAAGCATAATTCAGCCTCTGTGCACAGATTCATTAACAGATGCATTAATTACACAGTCACACAGTAATTTCCTTAGGCTTCCTGCCTTGTTCATTGCATTGAGAGAATGTTGCCTTGAATATGTAGCAGCCATTTAATATTTTTAATTTTATCATCCAAGTGTTGGCCTTTCCCTTATTTACTGCACACTCTTTAAAGCCTGCAAGAAGTACACAATGATCCTGTATCAGTTTTAGGGTACATATGACCTTATTTTCTAATCATAACAAAGATTGTAATAATTTTTTCTCTACTTCAAGAAAAAAAAAAATCATTACTATCCTAGTGTTATTTGTGGAGAAAATGGGATAATAATAAATCAGAATTAGTGGCAAAACTACTCTTGTCTTTTCTTACTGCATGATGCACAACTCAGTCTTCATTGCTGCTAACCAGATTGCAATATTTGGTGAAGTATTGCATCTCTCATTTACTTTCCTGATGTTTTATATGGCTCACACCTTTTTACTTTTCAGGTACCAGATCTCAACCTAAACACTCCATGAGAGGTGGCCAATGAAATTCCCATGAGAGGTGGCTAAATGTTAAAATTGTGTGTTTTCAGTCTCTCTGGGCATATACATTAATTGTTATGATCCATTTAATGGTGTAAGAATTTCTATCACATCACAGCCTGCAACTTTTTAGATTCTTTGCATGACATCTTTAACTGTAACAGCAAGCTCTTTTCTCCAGGTATCTCAGATGACATTTTACTAGTTGCTTTCTCTTCTTTGTTGATAACATATCAAAAATTGACATGTCAAGCTGATTTATAAACAGTTCAAATTTTGCACTGACAGAAATAAAACTCAAAAAATAGTATTTGAGCAAGTGCTATAAAAAAATTTTACTCCATCAACATTTTCCCTACAATAACTCTTTCAGACATTTTTTTGATTATACAATTTGACACCTAATTGTCAACAATTCAACACCTATTGATCTTCCTGCCTAGCACTAAACAAAGAGATTCTGACTTTTTTGTGTTGCAGATATCTGTTAGCTTGCCAATATGCTTCTTTCTCAGACTAAGCTTGCAGGAGCAAGGAGTAACACATCATATTAACTTGACGGCTCCTCCAAATTTAGTTGTCTTTCAGGTGCTTTTCAATTACTCCCAGAATAGTCTTGTCCTTAGTTTTACCAGTCACTGAAATGAACTGACAAGCCTGTAGTTTCCAGGTTCATCCCTTCTTGCCCTTCTTGAAAATTGGGATGCATTAGCCAGCTTCAGGTCAGCTGGGACTTCTCCAGATTCCCAAGACCATTCAAAAATCATTGAGAGAGGTTTCACCATGACATCGGGCAGTTCTTTGAGTATTCTCAGATGGATCCTATCAGGTCCCACAGACTTATATGGATCTGCAGCAGCAGATCCCAGACAAGTTTGTGGTTTACTGGGACTTTATCATCATTGCTGTCATATACCTCCAGCTCAGAGCAATGGAAACTCATAGGCCATAATCAGTGTTTAAAGCTAAGGCAAAGGAAGCCTTTAATATCTCTGCCTTCTCTGTGTCCCTGTTTGTGAGGTGACCATCCTCCTTCTGTAAGGGAATGATGTTATTTTTGCTTTGCCGTGTTCTATGGAAGCATTTAAAAAAGCTCTTTTTCCTATTCCCCATAGTACTGGCCAGCTTCGACTCTAATTGAGCACATGAATTTTCTTCCTAGAGTGGCGAGCAACATATCTGTATTCCTCCCATGTCACCTGATCTTCTGCTGGCCATACACTTTCTTTTTTCACCTTACCTCTAGAAGATGGTCCCTGTCCCACCAAGCCAGCCTTCTGCCTTTCCTGCTTGACTTCCAGTACTTGGAAATTGCCCGCTCTGTGTTCTTAGGAGGTGGCACTTAAAAAATGACCAGCACTGGTGAATTGCAGCACCTTCAAAAGCATCTGCTCTCCTCATGTCCAGAGTTAAAATTTTGCTGACAACAGAAATTTTAAACCCAATTACTTCATTGTCACTGTGGCCAAGATTGCCACTTCTCCCACAAGCCCCTCTCTGGGGCAACAAATTAAAGAGGGCACCTTTCCTAGTCATTTCCCTTAGTACCTGTATCAAGAAGTGATCAACCAGTGTTTTAGAATCTTCTGGAGCTGTTTGTACCAGCTGTGGAGTATTCATAGTTAACATCTGGTGAGTTGAATTCCCCAATTTCAATTTGGTTGGAGAGACAGCCTTGTTGCTGTACCAGGACTGCTCAACAGGAGCCAAAACCCTGGTGTGTCATCAATATGTTCCAGCTACCAATAAAAGCACAGCCCTAGGAGATCTGCTATGGAAAGGTGTTTCAATTCTAGCCAGGCCAAATGCACTCTACCCTGGTTCTTGTTGGTGTAGTGTCTGTGTTGCACTGTTTTCTCCTGAGACTTTTCCATGTCAAAGCAGGGAGTAGTTTATTCTGCTGCATTAGAAAATAGCTTGTTAGAAGTTACATTTTTAGACAATACTCTTTGTGTATGTGCATCAAAGTGATAGCTAATTCCTTCCTAGAAAAGAACAATACAGGAAAAACTGTCACTGTTCTGAAAAGCATGAACTCATACGGGAAGCAAAAGATTTTCTGACGCATGTCTTACAGAATTGGGAAAATCCCAAAGAATACTGCTGCTGATTATTAATCATTGCAGGAGTAATGATGTAACTCAAATATTTTTTTTTTCTGGGGGAAAAAAAAAAGAGTTTTAAAATGCTCTTTACAGTTTTGTAACACTTAGTGAACATCAGAGAAGCTTATCCTAAAACTTGCTTGACAACCTTTGTATTATTTTGGCATAAAATTTCACTACCTTTATTTTACCTTGTGCTGTGGGCATCTGCATAAATATTTTATCCTAAAATACACATATTTAATTTTGCTTAGTGTTATCATTCTTTTATTGCTTTACCTAAAGTTTCTGTGCTGTCCTTCAGCAGCCTAACTCCATTGTAACTAAGTTTTAAGGTTAGAAAGAAATATTATTCACCTGTATTAATAATTTGGTACATTTAAACAATAATCTCTAACTTTAGAATGTTTCTTGACTTCCTGTTATTTTCTAGTGGAGGAAGAAATTCCTAGATGTAATTTAACAAGAAGCCTATGAAACTGTAGAATGCCAAATTGAGTGAATGTCTTTCAAGCTGTTCCTTCTGAATTTTCATTTGTAAGCTTTCTTTCAAATCACTTCTGAGGCTTTCAAGTTCTGCATTAGCTTCAGAGTAGCACAGTGACATGCTGCTGAAACAGCTCATTTTCAGAAAACTGTCCAGTTCTAAGGATGTGAACATTGAATCTTTGTTAGCAATGAGCTCTTTTCAATACAATGCTTGGAAGATTGGAACTATACTGTAGCAGATGAGGTAGTGACAGAAATACTACTTCTGACCTTTTATGGTAAGGCAAAAATCAAGTGTTTCGTAATAAAATTGTCCTACAATGCCAGTTAAAAACTTTCCCTAAATATGATAAAGGAGCAGATTGTAAAGACAGTACAGTCACTAGATCTTGCATGAGACTGAAAAGTAAACAACAATTTTTATCAACTTCGGGTTGAATATCCAGTTCTGACAATGAGGGTAATTGCTGGATAATCGCTATTTTGTTCTAAGTTTGTTGATTTATCAAGGTCCAGATGTATTATGTTCACTAGCACATGACTTGGAATAATAAATCTATAATTATCTCCTGCTACTTTGTTGGGAAAACTCATAATGTACTCAGTGTTTTAGCAGAAGCAGCACAAGTTGTTTGAGATTGTTAGGATACCCTGTCAGGTAGCCGTGCTATTTCTCTTGAATCAGAAAGAGTAAATAAGAAGTTATAGTTGCTCTCTTGACTCTCCTTGTAATATTTATCACTACTTCAATATCATCCACGCTTCTGAGAAAGAGAACAGATTTCTAAGTGCTATTCAGCTTCACTTTTTCATTTCATCATATGTATCCTACTTCCATAAGTAAATGAAAATGGTAATAGGGAGCTTAAAGCAATCTTTATGGCCAGCAGGCTATTCACATTTTCATTTCCTCGAATTCTTTTAGCTGGGCTGTCAAGTCATGTATGCACAATTTCAATAAAAGTTATTGCATCTTCAAGTGCTTTGAGATATTTCCTCTAAATCCAAGATTTTCATAGTATCATAGAATGGTTTCGGTTGGAAGGGACCTTAAAGATTGTCTGGTGCCAACTGCCCCACCATGACCAGGGATGCCACCCAGTAGATCAAGTTTCTCAGGGCCCCATCCAATATGTCATTAAAGAAGAGTTGCAGAGCTGGTGCACGTTGAAAACGTGTGCCTTCATATTGTAAGACACTGACAGATTTGAAAGGTCCTACAGATAATGTACTAGCTGCAAATAGATTCACAGTTGTCACAGACAAACTCTGTTTGTGTCAAGTGATGCATTCTTAATGATAGCTTCAACAATCTTGGGTTTGTACTTCTATCTGCACACATTTGTCATTAACAAAGAAAAATAAAGCTCTATTCATAACAAAAGGGTCAAAATTATCAGTACAACTCTGTTTGACTGCCATTATGCCAGAAAAAATCCCCTGAATTAGTTAATTTTCATTTATATGACCTTCATAAGCATACTGACAGATAGAGATGAAGCGTTTTAATCTATTGAAACATTCTATTTTCCTGAAGATTTTCTAAAGATGATTAGTCAAATCATCACTGACACAAATGGGATTCCTGTTACTGTTCATATTATTAAAATAGTGTATGGCATGTTTTTATCATAACAAATATAGAATATGTTGTAGACATCAAAGGACCACATTCTCTACAGCTTCAATTTCTTTATGATGATTAAAGACATGCTTATATTTTTCTCATTGAAATCAAATTAGTATATAGTATATATTTAGTATATGGAGGAAAACCATTATTATTTTAAAATGGGAAAAGCCCCATTCACTTAAATAAAGATGATTCAGGCACAGTAGTTATAGAATTTATGTAACTGCTATTAAATGGATTTTAGGCTTAATACTATCTTGAAGGTTATTGCAGACATTTCTGCATATGGTGACTGCCTAGTATCTGTAGTTCCATAAAGAAGGCTAACAATGTTGCTGTCTCCTATTAAGTGTTATATTCAGGGACAACTGCTGAAATTCATAGATGTTTTCTCTTTAACAAAAATACTGTAATTTTTTAACTATGTGCTGATATAACACTCCAGAATGTCACTTTATATTTTAACCTTAAAAATAAAAAAGTTACATGAAGCTTTCCTCAAATTATTCAGTGATCCATCTTTAGTCAGCTGAAATCAGGCACATTAAGGAAAAGCCATCCCAAATTAGGTAACAATGCCCAAATATAGTTTCTCCAGGCTGAAGTAGCTGTGTTAATGAAAGGAATGTAACACACCTCCTTCAGACCCATTCTCTAGAGTCTTGATAGAGGAAAATTAGCTGGAGAGGAAAGGTGTAGTAGATTAAAAGCAAGCAAATCTGGAATTAACAAAATATTCGGATTTAGCAGTATTTCAACAGAAATTTAGGAAATACCCAGTTTTTGTGAACTTTTACATGAATGAGAAGTCTCATGGTGCTTTTAAATTGTTTTGTGTGGATAGAGTTCTACATAACACTTGATTTTCTAAACCTAAATTAAGAGAGTAACTTATTTTATTGGAGATACCGTTATTATGTAAAGCCCCAGAGGGCTCATTCATTAGCTGGGCCAGGTTATTACTGGCGGAGTAGTAAATAACTCAGCTTTAAGATAGAGAACATGGGCCTGAATAGGGGGAGAAGGAATTACGCATATCCATAAAGTCTGTAAATACCTAAAAATACATAAGAGAACATAATTAGGAAATATTTTATGCTGATAGTAGAAAAGATGAATTATGCAATAAAAGTCATGCTGATATAATTGCTATCCCTCTGAAAAATCTATTGTCATGGAAAACGGTGACTTTTTTTTTCTAATATAAAGAAAATTGTTTTTTCTTTATATTAGAAATGTTAAAAGCCTGTGATATACATAAATTATTACTTTTAATTGTGTGTGATACTGTTTTCCCATGTCATTCTCTGAGGAATTTCATCTGACTTTCCCATAACTAACCTTTGGCCAGTTATCGTCTGTCAATTAATTATCCTTTTTTTTTTCTTTGTGAAATGTTCACATTCTGGCTCATCAATTTATATGATCAGGAAATGAAAAGTAACCTGAAAATTGGCCCAATTCAGCAAGGGTACAGAAGGTTATCACCCCCCACATGGTAGGGAAATAACAGCTCTTTTTTTATACTTTTTTTCTGCCCATTGAATTTCACTAGCTGACTTTATACCTTTGAATGACAGTTCTGTATAACACATTATAGACTAAACATCTAGTGAATTCATATAGGGACAAGATTATATGCATAAATTCTCTCCTTCCCTCCCTTTACATACCTGTATCCTCTGAAATGGAGCACAAAGAAGGTGCTACAAAACACTGTAGTGGGTGTCTCACCTGGAGCAGTCAGGCATAGCAGCAGGTCCTGTGGAGTGCAACTTCTTCGAGTTTTACTACAGGCATTGTTCCATAGTGGTTTTATTTGAAATCAGTGCAAGATTCATTCCCTATCCTCACACTTGCTAATTGCTTGAAAATAGCCACACCACACGTTAGAGATTTTTCTTTTCCATCTTTTAAGCACAAAAGGGGGAAAAAAACCCCCAAAAATCCCAAAAACAAAAAACCATCAAACAAACAAATAAAAAAACCCCAAAACATCCACAAACCAAAACAAAATGAAACCAACCAAACACCCCCCCAAAAAAAACCCCAACCAATAAACCAAACAAACATTATCAAACCCCAAACCAAATCAACCAACCAAACAAACAAAAAAGAAAACCCAAACCCCCAAAACAAACAAACAAAAAAACCTCCCAACCTACTGTAGTCAGAAATGAGACTAAGAAAATCACACCAGTTCTGGGTGTTTGGTTAAATCTGGGTGAGTGGATAAGGTGGAAATTTTTTTATGTATATTTGGACTTCCTGAGTCATGAAATCTATAGATACAAATCTGATCATTCGTATGAAATAAAGGTATTGATAACCTTTAAAATATAACTGAAAAATCACATTTCACTACACACTGTTCATTTGGAAATGAACTCCCATCCTTTGTTGATAAAATACTCTAACAGTAACAGGTAATAGATAAAACTATTGCTTTTATTTGAAGATACATATAAACCTTATAATATTTGGGAGAAGGTATTATCTGTTAGGTGATTTAAATTTCTGCTTTGTTTAACTGGTAATAACAACACCTAAACCCTATGAAAAATAAATGTAACCAGTCTCCAATCCAGTCCAATGTAAATTGGTAAGAATAGTTTAAGATCATTGAAAATGGTCTAAAACTCCTTGTCTGCTATGTATCTTTTGATATTATGTTTCTTAAGTATACATACTATGAAGACATATGGCATATTTGCCAATTGTTTACATTATTTATCATCCTGATTAACACTGAGAAATATGTATGTCCCTGATAAATAAATGACTAATTTTTATTTTCCGGCTTCCTGCTTTTTCAGTACATTTTCTCCTTATGATTTAAGTTCTAATTTTCAAGCTAAAGGAGATGTGGTGGATTGGCCCTGGCTGGATGTCAGGTACTCACCAAAGTGGTTCTCTCACTCCACTCCCCTGCAGGACAGTGGAGATTAAATATAACAAAAAAACTTGGTAAAGTTAAGGGCAGATTTCCAGTTACCGTCACAGGCTAAACAGGCCTCACTTGGGGAAATTAATTTAATTTACTGCCAGTTAAAATCGATGCAGGATAATAAGGAATAAAACCCTAAATCTTTAAATACCTGCTCCCCACCTCTTCCTTCTTATTGGGTTTAACTTTACTCCATAATTCTCTCCCTCCTGCCCACATGAGGTGCAGGGGGACAGGGAATAGAAACTGTGGTCAGTTAATCAAGTATTGTCTCTGCTGTTGCTTCCCCTGCTCCAGCATGGAGTCCCTCCCGTGGGAGACAGTCTTTCACCTTCTCCAAAATGTTTCTCCTGTAGTCTACAGTTCTTCACAAACTGCTCCATCATGGGTCCTCTCCATGGCGTGGAGTCCTTCAGGAACAGACTGCTACAGCGCAGGTCTCCTATAGGGTCACAAGTGCTGACAGCAAACCTGATCCAGAGTGGGGATGTGGACACAGCCCTGTGCAATGTGTTCTAGGATAACCCTGCCTAAGCAGGGAAGCTGGACAGATGACCCACTGAGGTCCATTCCAGCTTTACCCATTCTATCATTCTATGATTTTGTAAAATATATAATGGCTTGTTTTCCCAACTTTTTGAATAAGCAAATCCTGTATTAGGAACACTGGCACAGCACTTTCACAACTAAGTTAGATATATGTATTCAGTAATGCGTATATAAATTATACATACCCTAGTGTTTCAAAGCGAGATTACATAGATTTTTCCGCATTATCTTGTGAAATAAAAAAAGCGTGTCAGTAGATGAGTCTGAATGTCTGTAGCTTTGCCATAACAAATTCAAATATCAAAGAGCCAGCTTCATCCTTTTTGAATCATATGCTTGAACTGCTTCTTTTCACATACTAGTATTTAGTTAACCCAGTATTCTCTGTTTCAAGAAATAGTATGTAATGAATTCAAATGCTATTTTACTAATGACTAAGCAAATCTAGTTGTATGTCATATTTTCATTGATATGGTCAGTAAAACAAATAATGGGCATTATTCTAAAATCTTGCTAAAATAAAGCATGATTGATCTTTGCCTGGTGTTTCTCTGACGGATTATAGATTTTAAATATCTGCTAAAACAATAACAAGTCTTCAGTACTGTACTTTTCCACTGTGAACCAGTGATCTCTCTTTCAGATTTGTTTTCCTTATAAGAATCACATTCTTATATTTTATTTTCCCTTGAGTTACAGAAGGGAAAAGACAGACAAGTTGCCTCTGCAAGCCTTAACTGCAGTGTGAGTCTGTCAAAATGCATTTGTGTAGTAAGTGACCATTTCTTTTCCCCAAGGCCCCATTTAGTCACCTCCAAAATGGGCCTGTCCTTCACAAAGACAGAGGGTAAGAGAAAAAGAATATTCCTGTCTTGCTATCCTCGTACTAGTGTCTTCTGTAGCCTTGGGCTCTTCCTTCAGTGCATCACTGGTTAGAAATCTGCAAAACCTTTGAGAGCAATATTCAAAACTATTATAAGGATAATTTAAAAGAAAATAAGACAGTAACTTTAATTTTCTTTATATTATTCTTTAGTTTTTCACTTAGTTTGGTATGTTTTCTAGATATTTCTTGTTTGCAAATAGTTTGGCAATTGCTAACTTAATTTAGTGCTGTGCAGCCACAAAGTACAAATCAGTATATTGTTCCCAAAGTGAGTATCGAAAATAGTTTCAACAGGAGTTAGTCTTTAAGAAAATGATAGATCTCTAACATCACCAGAAATCATGCCTCCTTTAACTATTAATGTCTGTCTTTCTGAAAAAAAGTTCTGAAAACCAAAATGGATTTTGTTTTGCATCTCAAAAGCCTTAAACCATGAAAGAACTGATTCATTGCTAACATATTTAGCAAATTTTATTTGTGGTTAGACATTCTTTTCTCCTTAAATAAGGCTAAAAAGAAAAATAAAGTGGACTATTTAACAGGAATAATATTAGCTCAATGTGTTGTGGGGTGTTTTTTGGGGGGTTTTGTGGTTTATTTTTTTTTCACCTCTCTTAGACATAAATAGCAATATTCATCTTTTTTTATCACAGATTTATAAGTCAGTAGTAGTGACCACAGGAAAAGAAATATCCATCCTAGCCATATCTTGTTGTAGCTAAAATGAAGAGTAAATCTCAAAAAGCAGACTAAATCATAAAAGAGAACAAACATCAATATATAATCTACAAAGAAACCGAAATGTAAAATAAAATATGAAAATGTACTTTTGACTTTTCAAGGTACCCATTATATATAATAAACATTCCAAATGCTTATACTATCCAAATCCTGTAGAAATAGTTTTTCCACTAAAATATACTCTATAACAATTTGTGTTGTGAATTGCAACTTTTTTTTTTTTACATGTACATTATAGGAAAGAAGGTATTATAATTAATGACATTTTAGTCCAAATAAAAGATTAAGCAGTGGATTCTTACACAGTTTTATTAGTAGGAATTCGAGTTATATTCCAGAAGAGCAGCCCATATGCCTTCTATTTCTCTTCACTATTTGGTGCTAACACACTGATATTTCCAATTTTGTGGTTGTGGGGGCTTTTAAAGTTTGAATTGTGGCATTAATAATTGAGCCATCTGAAAATTTACTTTTTTTTTTCTGCTAATCTTAAAACTAATGTAAATTATTTTTATTTACCATAAATTAGTTAGCTATAGTGAAGGACTAGTATGAGTTTATCAAGAAGAGAGGCTCTCTCAGGCTCTGAACCTAACTTCTTAGTAGTTTTTGAAACAAAATTTGCATCGCAGGGAAGCTGAAACACAAGTGGTAGAGCTAGAAGTAAAAATTGTGAATATAGCTTACCCCTTAGTGAATTCAAACAAATATGAATTAGTGGCATTTCCTAAAATCATGTTATTTAAGATGTGATTATCCGAAAAATGCCCAGAAGAAAACATGTTTGTTTCCTCTCTGTTTTAAAGGAAGTTTACTGACATTCTCTTAACAGTCTAAAAATTATTGGCACTTCAATAAAAAAAAACCTGAACAACATCAACAAAATCCCAAAGAAATAAAAAAAAAAAAAAAAAAAAACCAACACAACAAACCCCTATCATTTCTGCTCCTATGGAGAACTAAGTAATTACAAAAATATTCTATTTCAAATTCAGAGATGAACTGTTGCTAATACAATATTTACAGAGTATATAAGAGCAAAAAATAGAAGCAGGAAAGATTTAAAGTACTGAAGGAAATATTTGCTATAACTGTAAATGGATGCAAGTGAGGTTTAGGAATGGTTTATTTCATTTAAACCTGTTATTCATATAACATTTTGTTCAACTTAATTTTGTTTATGAGAGCAAATTCAATATAAAGCTATAGACATAAGCCCTCAAATACAATAATCACATAGGACAAAGAATTTTTTCTTCTCCAGCTAGCTCCCGTAAACAACAACAGTCTACCTAATCATTTTTTGCATGCAGAAACAGTTCCTTTAAGTCCTATTAGGAATAGGTCAGCTATATATCTTTTCAAATTTGACAAAAAGCATGGAAACTCTCATTTTTTACAATGAAATAAAAATCAGAGAGAGCCATTAGCCTAGCTACATAAGAACAGTAACCCCAAAGGAGACTAAATTTAAGTAGGTAAAAATACATTTACTGTCTAGCATATATTGTTTGAGAAAATTGCAGTAAGTTATCTGATGTAATCACTTGTTGGAAAAGTATCTTATAGAATGCACTTGTTTTCCTAAATGAAATATGAAGTGACTTAGACACTTAGAATAGTATTAATCTACTAGGACAGCCTGGGAAAACTTTCTGTGTCTTTGGCTGTTAAAAACGGAATAGTTCTATAGGATTGACATTAACAGTCTCACCAAGACTGAAGATAAGAGAAGTGAGTTTGTGTGATCTTCGGTATATCTTAGATTGTTTCTTCAGGATGGCTAGAAATTTTATCAGAAGTCTGTGGTCTCAGGAGAGTTTGAACTTGGTTTATCTTTTTAAAAATTATTAATTCTATTATTTTTTTCCTAGAATTGTTTGGAAGAAATACAAATAAAGAAATAAGAAAAGTTAATGGGGTTTGTGCTTATTATTAGATTTTGTTTTGTTGGTTTTGTTTTTTTCTCTAACCTAACAGAATAATAAAGCCTCTCAAAACTGTGAAATCTTATTTTTAAAAAATCTTCAACTCTTTTTCTTCCTTGTTAAAATGGAATGTTCTTTATTTGCTTCTTGCCACGTTTTATTTGTACCAAACTACCATCTATGGAAATGTAAAAAAGATAGTAGTAAGACCTTTAAAGAGAAATTTTGGAACTGTCGTATAGGCATGTTTGTTGCTATTATTCCATGTGGTAAATTAATTTTATGTTTAAGATTTATATCCTTTTTACAGTTAGTATCTCTCATGAGTGTAATTTCTGATAGTTGGACTAGATAAAAAAAAAATAATCTGAATTTCCATTACATCCATATTTCCTCTATTTGTAGATCATGAGTGTGTTCCTAAGTTTAAGCACAATATTTTCTTTACAAATTTCTAATGCACAACAGACTGCACTCAAGGGTGCTAAAACTACTGGTCAATCTCCTTCCAAGGCCACTTTCTCATCGTCTTTGGTGGTTTGTCTCCTTTGGTGGAGAGATACACAAAGACTGGAAAAATGTTTTATGACAAAAAGCTTGACCTATGCAACTGCAGGCTGCCCTTTATTTACATTCTTGGAGAAATCACAGATCAAGTCTTTTTGGAAGCCCTTTTCTGGCATGTGAAGAAAGTGATTGTGAAAAGCCAGTTTATAAACGCTAAACCACACCTGACCAAGCTGTTTGCTCCTTTACTTGGTAAGGGGACAGCAATGGATGTTGCCGACCTCAGCCTTACCAAAGATTTTCACTCTGTCCACTCATCTAGAGTTGAATATGTGAATATGTCTTGACTTGAATGCAAGACTTTTTGCAGAGGTAACCATATGGAAGACAAAAGCAAAACAAAACTGAAACCAAACGAACCACACAAAAATCCCCAACAAAACAACCAAGGTCCCCAAACCAAATATTACTTCTCCACAGGCAAAAAGTACCCCACAGGCTGGATGATAGGATAGATGGTGGTAGTAAATGGGTCATACTGTGCTGGAGACCTGAAGAAGTAGGGTCTAATATCAGCCTGTCAGTATCTATGAGGAGGTTATTGGGAGGACATAACCAGGTTCTTGCATTGGTACATGATGCAAGGCTAGGGGTACAATGGACATAAGTCAGAACAAGACTGCAGATGAGGAAAAACTATTTTTTTACCATACAGACAGTCAATAAGTGGAATGGATTTACCATAACGGTCTTCATCCTGGAAGGTTTTTTAGATGCAACTGGATAAATCCCTGAGCAACCTGGTCTTAGCTCAGAGCTAGGCCTCCCTTGAACAGGAGCCTAGAGACCTTCGGAGGGCCCATCTAGGAGATCTCAGGGAGGGGATCAAGTAAGCCAAGGCACAGCTGGAGATGAACTTGACTAGGGAATGAATAATATCAATGAAGATTTCTTCAGGTACATAAGAAAACAAAAGTACATGGAAAAGACTGTACCTGCAATGAGTGAAACAAGACACCTGTCTGCAACTAACAAGGAGAAGGCTGAGGTACTCAAAAATCTTTTTGCCTTGTGCTTCACTGGCAAGTGCTCTAGCCACACCACACACCTCACAGAATAGGAATGTGGACTGGGAGAATGAAGTGCCACATAGGAGAAGACCCAGGTTAAAGACCATCTAAGGAACCTGAAGGTGTACAAGTTAATGGGACCTGATGAGATATATCTGAGGCTACTGAGGGAACTGACAGATGAAGTTGCTAAGCCACTACCCATCATCTTTGAAACGTTGTGGTAGACCAGTAAAGTTCCCAGTGAGTGGAAATGGGAAAACATAGTCCCCATTTTTAAAAAGTGAAAAAGGGAGACCCAGGCAACTGCAGACCACTCAGTCTCACTTCTATGCCTGGCAAGATCATGGAACAGATCCTTCTGGAAACTCTGCTAAGTAACATGGAAAATAAGGAAGTGATTGGTGACAGCCAAAATGGCTTCAGTACAGGCAAATTGTTCCTGACAAATTTGGACTTATTCTACATTGATGTTACAGTTTGATGAATAAAGGAAGTTCAACAACACAAAGTGCAAGGTCCTGTATCTGGCTCAGGGCAATCCTAAATATGACTACAGAGTATATTGAGAACAGACCAGCAGATTTCAACAGATAAGGATTTGAGGATGTTGGTGCATAAAAAACTGGTATGACCTGAACATGTGCTCTTGCAGAGCAGGAAGTCAATTGAATATTAGGCTGCATCAAAAAAGTGTGGTCAGCAGGTCAAGGGAGGTGACTGTCCCCCTTTACTCCACTTGCAGGAGACCCCACTTGAAGTACTGCATCCAGCTCTGGGGCTTCTGGCATAAAAAAACCCCATGAACCTGCCAGACTGGGTCTAGAGGAGAGCCATGAAGATGATCAGAGGGCTGGGGCACCAGTCCTATGAAAAAAGGCTAAGAGATTTGATGTTATTTAGCTTGGAGGAGACTGGGGAGATCTTATAACAGTCTTCCAGCACCTAGAGGGCTTACAGGGAAGATGGGGTGGGACTCTTTATCATGGAGTGCAGTGCTAGGATGAGGGGTAATGTGTTTAAAATGAAAGAAGGTAGATTTACATTGGATATAAAGAAGACATCTTTCATGATGAAGTGATACCCTGGAATAGGTTTCCTAGAGAAGATGTGGATGTCCTATAATTCAGAGTAATCAAAGTTAGATTGGAGAGCACTTTTAGTAATCTGATCTAGTGGAAGATGTCCCTGGCTATGGCAGGAGGGTTAGAACTAGAGGATCTTTAAGGTTCCTTCCAACTCATACCTATGGTTCTAGCTTGGATTGCCCTGTGAACTTGTTAGCATATGAGTGGAAATGTTTTTAGAGGATAGCTCCATGCCTCTACCTACCACCGAATGTTCAGAACAGGATGCAATTTGAGAGAATACAATAGTTCTAACAGTTGTAGAAATAGGAGAGAATCATTCAGATTCCTTACAGTTAAGACTACTGAGGTAAAATGTTGAGTATAGCCAAGTAGTTTTTGCATGTGTTTACATAATGAGTGTGTATATAAATTTGTATATATACTTACATATTTATGTCTAGCCTCTTTTTGACTGTGGGCAATTCTTCTGTCACTGCTCTATTTCTTTGCCATGTCATTGGTTCATCAGTTTGGCCTGTATTGAAACATGGACAGGTTTCTGCCTTTTAAGATCTCATGTACTACTGGTGATATTTTACTTAACGTTATTATTGTCCAAAATTTTATAAAATAAAATAGGGTAGAAATACTTTTCCTCATATCCTTTTAATTTCAACTATTCTATAAACACTAAGAGTTCTGATTTTTCTAAAACCCTGTAGAGTTTTAACCCTAGCCAACAACTAAGCACCACAAAACCACTTACCCGTTCCCCATAATGGGATTCCTTACTCAGAATTTTCTCCTTAAAAAGCTTGAGCATAGAATCAGACTCAGTGGTGTATTTTGGCAACTGCTCTTATGTAGGAGATTTCAAGTTGCTTAGAATTTTCTATATGCCAGCATATACCTGCAGGGAGTTTGTTTTATTCTTCTACAAATAAATTTTCTTACTTATTTCAACAGAAATTGAAAAGGAAAGCTGCGGGGATCCTGGAACACCATTGTATGGTATCAGAGAAGGGGACGGATTTTCTAATCGTGATGTTTTAAGGTTTGAGTGTCAGTTTGGATTTGAATTAATTGGAGAGAAATCTATCATTTGCCAAGAAAACAACCAGTGGTCTGCAAACATACCAATCTGTATTTGTATGTACCAAATATTTTCTTATTATTTTTAAGACATAACATTATGATAAGTTTTTACTTATAGGTAATAATTTGTGTGATTGATTTCAGAGTTAGCACAATACAATTAACAGAATGAATTTACTTTGGCTCAGTGGTGGGTTTGCCTAATGATTATGCCCCAAGACAATTTCTAGAACAGCTAAAATATTTTTTTCTTTTATAGCGACTATTAAAACAGTTGTCTTTATGTGATTTGATATAGTGTTTTATTATTGGTGCTTTTTTTTTGTAGGATTGTGTAGATTTTATATGTATTGTACGATTTTTTTATAGCTAGTCTTATATGTTAATATATTACCTTACATTAGAAATTGCTGAATTGAAATCAAGGTTTTCAATTATTTACATTTTTTCCATGTATTATATATGAATACTTTTAGCACTTAAATTATCATAGACATTTATAGCTCTCTTCCAGTTTACAGAATAAGTAAAATCAATGTTGCGATATGTATTAGTGACAGCAGCTTTCTTAACTTTTCCACTAAAATGGTATGGATCAAATATATGCAGAGTGCAATCAGTTGCTTTCATCTCTGCAACTCAGTTTATTATAGCTTAACTGAATTAGTTGAATATAAAACATTATCCTGATAGCAACAAAACATCTCTGTTGTCTCTCTGAGGCTTGTTAATTTCTGGTGCCTCTGAACAAATGATAAGGGCACTATTGAATTTCTGCCCCTTTAATGTGCTCAGTGGGAGGTCTGCTCATCTAAATAGTTCCCTCCAAGAGAAAATAAGTGGTGTCCAGTGATTGTTATCACAGGTGAATTGTAAGGACTGTCATGGATTTTCAATCCAACAAGGATGATCTTTATTTCTTGGGGGCTTTTCTTGGGAGGTAGTTTTACTGAGAGAAAGGAAATAAAAAGATTAAAAACCAAACCAAACCAAACCAAACCAAACCCCAACCAATTTCCAGATTCACAAATCATTACAAATAATGAATTATTCAGTAGAGGTAATCAGCAAGTTTTAGAATCACTTGCAAAAATTTAGCACTAAAATAAGTCCTTTTTGGAATGTTTTATTCTGTTATCTAATCTCTCTCTTTTTTGGTAGTTCCTTGCCTTTCCAACTTCACTGCGCCGATGGGAACAGTTCTTTCACCTGATTATCCAGAGGGATATGGAAATAATTTAAACTGTATCTGGACAATAATTTCAGACCCTGGGAGCCGAATCCATCTCTCCTTTAATGACTTTGACTTGGAATCTCAGTTTGACTTCCTTGCAATTAAAGATGGTGACTCTCCAGATTCTCCCATAATAGGAACATTTACTGGTGCTGAAGTTCCTTCCCATCTTACCAGTAATGGTCATATTTTGCGTCTGGAATTTCAAGCTGACCATTCAATGTCAGGACGTGGATTTAACATCACTTATAACAGTGAGTAATAGTATTTTTTTTTATTATTATTGCGGTTGTGTTTTTTTTTCAACATAGTTTAGGAGAACATAGTTTATTTATGTAAAAATGCGGATATGGTAATACACCTTCATACATGAGTATACCTTCAAATTCCTAATTCTGGTGTTTAGATTGTCATACAAATTTTGTGCTAGGGCTGGGAATAGGTGTATAATTTTCATTTGTTGCTTTAGAGATAAATATGTGCATATTTCTTATTTATGGCTTTAGAGATCCTTGTGATGGGAGTGTTTCGAAGATTCACAAACTGGGCAAGTTTCAAACTGTAACAGGACTTTACTAAATTTGCTGATAGAGCAGTTTGTGCTACATGTTATTAATCACCATCATTACATGTACAAAATAGTTATTCTTGAAAACTCATATGCTAGTTTAGGTGTGAAAGTGTGTATTATTCTAGAGCTGATGGCTGCAGGGTATGTAGCTCCTAGTCACTGCAGTTAGAGTGAGCAGTCATAGTTCTTAGGTATGTCAAACCACAAATGGCTTGTCTTCTTTTTCTCTGTTCTTCCTTATGTACATTTACTGACAGCATAATAATAACTGAGGGTGATATTAAATATTTTCTCCAGTACTAAATCCCAGTTGTACTTATCCACCTTAGGCTTTCCTGGGGAAACTGCTACATTTCTTCTGAAGGTCATATGAAGAGCTATCAAGTTTTTTGGCATTAATCCCACACCAAAACCCAGGCAGGATATTTTCTCAGCTAGGGCAGATGTGATGCAATTTGTAAGGCCACAGCATTAATAACTACACAATACAGTGTGAAACTTTCCTGGGAGCATATGCAAAATTAAATTTCACCACTCCAGAAGTGAAATGAGGAGGACTGGGTTTAGCTAAGTTCCTTTTGGACAGTTGGAAGGAAATTGGAAGGAGAGGAAATGCCTGAAGTTCCAGTGTTGCTGCTGTGTGTAGAGGATGGTAGGGATCAGTGTCTACTGGGAGATTCATATCCTCCAACCAGAGTTTCTCTATCTCATCTGCCTCACACATTTAGATCTGTTTGCTTGTTTTGTTTCCTTTTCTTTCTGATTGTAGAGGTAGCAGAGTAGCTTTCCATGCCAACAGACAGACAAAATAAGCAAAATATGGTGGATATTTTGATATTCCCAAAAGTCTGATGTCAGGAGTAACTAATACCATTCCTGTCTTTTTCTCTAGTATCTATGAGTGTACATAATTCTGGAGGCTTATTTAAGTTGTAAGAGAATGTTCAACTGCATGATTTCAAGACGAGGTCTATACCTAGATCTCTCCTTCCCAGAAGAATGTGTTACCTGCTTGGCTGTCTAGAATAAAAAAATAATCTTTGTTTAAGATGTTTTAATTTAAAGAACCCATGCAAAAACACTGAAGAAGATCCATTAAACTAAAAAGGAATTGAGATTAAGTGAGGTTTGCTGTTGAGGGACTCAGAACCCACATTTTTTGCCAAAGAATGCTAAGAATTCATATTATTTTCATAATATTTCAAGGACTAAATTCTCCTATGGATTTGTACTTTTCTTAGATCATCTTTCACTCTCCATCTTTTATTTTCCTCTCTCTTTTATTTTGTTTTGTTTTAGGTTGTCAGTCTTTCAGAGAAGTGTTTATTAAGACTTAGAGATGAGCTGACACCAGATTATTCTGCAAATGTTCTTTTTCCAATATTGTCTTATATTTCAGCTCCCAGCCCTGTATCTTAACTACTTCATCCTCAGATCAATACTCACAAATGTAGAGCATAAGCATAAAGAAAATGTAGTGGCTTCTTATTAGTTTTTAAATGTATGAGTTATCATTGCAAACTAAATTTTGAGTGGTAGCTAGATATCCTAGTACTGTAACTAATTATCGGAAAGTCAAGAGTTATTCAGAACTACTGAAATATAAGATCAGTTATAATGGAAATGAGATATTGAATCCATGTTTCTTTACAGAAGTTGTAACATTTGCTCTATGTTTTCTTCTGTTTTGTGTTCTTTTAACATATTTAACATGCTGCTTACTTAAAAGTTTCCCTGTGGTATGATCAGTGCTGCCAAGCCTGAATTTAGTGATGAGAAAACCAAAATCAATTATTGGAGAATCTAAGGGAGCCGTCTTGAACAAAAAATAGGCCTCTGTATAAATGGATATTCTCAAGTCATACAATTTTGCAGAAGTGGAACTGAATATAGCTCAGTTAAAGTAACATTTATATTAAAAATGAAAGATGCAGATGATTGGGATAGAATAATTCTTATATTTATTTTTTTTATTTTGAAATACAACAATTTATGAAACACTGTCAAAACTTCACATTTAATATTTCAGTACCATAGAAATATACCTATCAAGTAAATTCTGATCCTTTAAAAAAATTCACAGAATTCCTTAAGCATGTGGTAGTATGATCATGATACCTCTCAATTAGCAGTCATTTAAAGTATGCACAAATGGTACAATTTTATTTTTTTATAAAGAAACAACCTTCCAATATTAACTTTTACCAGTTGTATAATGTAACCAACTAACTCTGAAAAGAATTAATTTAAAGAAGTGTTTTCTATATTTGAGTAGTTTAAGACATTTATATTTTTATTTCTTTTCATGAGTGTATTTAAGGTAGAATAGAGGTGTTCATGTGTTTGTTAAACCAGTACTAACATCTACTTACAAAAGCAAATTTAACTCCACAAAATGTGTCTACTATTTCTTCTCTAAAGAGAACTGCAATCTGATAAATTGCAGGACTAATCTTTCCGTAATAAATAGTTTAAGGGCAAGAGAGATGATAAAAAAAAGAACTGGTAGAATTTCACTCTGTCTTACCATTTGTAAACCCAAAGTTAATTAAAGATATCCATTTTCTGCTAACAATACAGTTGGTATATTTGGAAGCTATCAGTCTCTTTTTGCCCCCTTCAAGAGTAGAAATAGTATGTCACAGAAACAGTAAAACTTTATCACTTTTCTAAAAAGAATGTAGGCTACTACTGTAAATAGCTTCATAGATGCTTTTGAAGTATAGAATGGAGAAGAATAAAACTGAGTTGTTATTATTATATAATTTGACTATTCAATGGCATTTCTCAGAAACGATTTTAGCCCTGTATTTATTTTTTATTACAGCAACATATGTGGTCTCAGATAATTATTTTCCTTCCAGTATAATTAAACATAAATTAGACTTCTGTTGCAAATCAAATTTTGGGACAAGACCATAGAAAGGTATGACTTGAAAATGGATGATGGAGAGACTGTTGCAACAACCAAAGGAATAGGAACTCAAAAGGCTGTGATTTTCAGCTTGGAGCATGGAGCAGAAGTGTATTTTACTGGGTACAGCAGAGCATAGTAACAGAGGAACCTGAAATAACATTGGTGTAAGTTGCTATAGAACTGCATAGTTACACCTGGTTCCTTGTTGCCCTTTATATCCTAAACACAGAAACTGTTAATGATATTTCTGGTCTCTGTGAAGATGTTTATATAAAGTCAGTCATCCCCTAAGCTTCCCTCTAATAAGCTGTATGCATTGAACTCCTCAATTTAAGGTAAAGTTTGAGCCTTTTATCATATTTGTGACTCCTTTATGAATGCTTCCCACTTTATCTGCATCTTTGTTTAATTATAGAGAACAGAACTAGACATAGTATCTGAATATAGTCAGATACATTACAAGCAATAAATCTATATAGTCTCTCAGCTTCAGTATATATCTTCTGGTTTAGGCTAGGACAGACAAAATGCTGTGTGACAATTAGAGACATGGAAGGGAATGCCCATGACAGAGGGGTTAATGCAAAGGAGACTAAAAAGTTATGAGGTCCTCCATAGGCAGACATGTCACGATGTGGATGAGTGTTTTGAGGTGGAGGGCATCTTCCAGATTGTCTGATTCATGCTAGCTGGTACACTGCTTTGAGCTGTTGATCATTGTTTGGGGCGTAGGTGGTGCTGGGCAAATATTTTTGTGTAAGTTTAGAGCTGCTGTTTCTCTCATCTATCTTATATATAAGATATTTTTTGTTGCTCTTTTGTTAAAAACTATTTAATTGTGCTTTATCTAGCAAAAGTTGCAACCTTAGGAGTTGCATAGCAGCCTGCCAAAGGTCCAACTGTGGGCCTCTGACATCAGCCTAATTAATTCAGTGATTTCAGCTCAGTAGAGAAAAACATTAACAATCCCACATGCTGGGTTTATAGCTAAAGACTGCTTTTAGTGTATTTTAGTGATGTGAGAGGGTATATTCATCACAGCGCATTTTTCCTGGCACTTCCTCCTACTATACTTTTTCAGTCTCAGTACTTCTCGAGGTGGAATTCTTTAAACTGCATTGTAGTTGCATGTACTGAAAAAGCCACCAGTTGTTTTCATAGATTTAAATAATATTTCACAAAAATTTAGAGTATGAAGTATTTCTTTGTTATTTGATATTCTCTTAACTTTTATTCCTTCTCTGATACTTTCCTCTGAAAGGATTACCTTTATTAGCTATTGCTAGACTTATTAGCTAAAACTCTTCAGAGGGCAATCCACCGAAACAATCAGTTGTACCAATGGACCACTCCTTTCTGTCGTTATTTGCAAATACTTTTTAGAGCAGACTTGTACTGGATGTATTCTGATTAACTTCAGTTCTGTCTTCCTGTCTCATGAGATCTCTGCAGTTCCTCCCCTGCACTTTTTCTGTTAATTATTATTTTTTTATTTTAATGCAAAATGCATACTTCAACATCCTGAGTTAATATTAGAGTTAATATCTGAATTAATATCAGAATATCAACATCAATCACCCTGATCTATGATTTTGCTTCCTGACATTTTTCCAGGTATTGCTTAATATACCCGTAGGGTCATGGCAGTTGATGAGTATATGTGCCAAGAAAACTGGATCCCCTCTTTACATAAAAGTTCATAAGGAGCTATGGTTTCTTGATTTATTGTTCATGGGTAAAATAGTAATATAATTAAGGATATACTCATGTAAGACTTGTGTATAATAGTACAGCTCCACCATGAAACTTTTTAGAAGTATCAGCAGACTGAATTTCGCCATCAAGTAATGTACCTTTCCTCCCAAAGCCATTCTATACAGTACAATTGATAGGAGCAGCCATAGCAGCAGTTCCTGAGCTGAAATCTAGAGCAATGAATTGATTTTACAGCGTTATTAAACTGGTGTCATACGCAGCAAGCTAAACAGAGTCAACATTTATCTACATTTACAGATAACAATATTGAAAATCTATCTCTGTGTTGTCTGAAGGTAGTAAGAAAAACAGACAATCAATCCCCTCCCTAAAAGTGGTGACTGTGCATAAAGTATTGAAAAAGTTTTTGTAATCCCTATGAAAAAGTATGGGCTTGCATAATTTTTAATGCCATCTTTGATTGGTAGACAACTATTCAATGAAAGCACTATTTTCGTTCCCAATATATGTGGTGTTTCCTAAGTCAAAATGTCAATAAATACGTGCTTTCTCTTGTCATTGCTATGATTTGTAATACCTCTGTAATGCAACATCTGAGAAATCTTTTTGCTAAACTAATGAAATATTACTTTTTCAGAAATTTCATGGGGGCATTTGGATATGTTTTGTCTAGCAAAAACATTAGTCAAACAAAAAAAAATACAAAGTGAAAGTCATCCTTTTAGGACATAGTCCTTTCTGATGTCTCCATATGTAAATATATTTATGAAGATATGATTTGCAGTCATCAAATGTGATGAAGGTGGATGCAGTGCTTGTAGTGTTCTCACTGAAAACCCAACATTTTAAAAAATATAATATTAAAAAATATAAGGTATAGATACAGTATTCATCATAAATAAAATATCAAAATATAATAACTATATATATATAATTTAATGATATTGATACAAATATGACTGCTCATTTCTGGTAGGAAGATGATCTTCCTTATCCAAGTGTAAAGGTGTGTTCTGTAGTAAAAGACATGGACAAGCTTTGTTATAGCATCTAGATGTATACATGTAAATTAAATTTTGTTACTTTATCTATACACATGAAGTTTTGGAAGGATTTTACATACTAGGAATTTCTTTGACCTTAAACAAAATCTTAAGTTTAAAGTTTTCTTTCTTTTGCCAACAAACTTCCTTTTGTCACTGTTCATGAACATTCAGTACAGAAAACAAAATAAGCTATAGTGGTATTAGGCACACTGAGGTCAGTGTGTCTCAAATGGTGTGATAGTGAATTGGATATACAAAAGATGACTAAAGTTATTATATCATAGATGCTTGCCCTGCCTTTCTGAAGGATGCTTCTGGCCCATTGTAACATTAGATAGGCTGGACTGTTGGAAAGGAGAACTCAGCCATCACTGAAAGCTGCTAGCACCTAGCTGTCCAAGATGAGATTCGTGCTGGTATAACTTTATATTTTAAGCAATTTTTTGTAGTGGTGTATGTTTTCTGCTGTTGATTGATTTTTTATTTCTTATTATTTCCTTTGTTTCCTAATATAAATTGTTTGTTCTTACTTGCAGAACAAAATCCTATAAATGTCCTGTTCCTTGCAAGAGTTATCACACTATTGTCTCTCCCCGCCCTCCTTTTTTTTTTTTTTCTTCTCTTAAAAAGCATTTGGACATAATGAGTGCCCAGATCCTGGAGTGCCAATCAACGCTCGGCGTTTTGGTGACAACTTTCAGCTGGGGAGCTCAATTTCTGTGATATGTGAGGAAGGATTTATTAAAACACAAGGAACTGAAACAATTACTTGCATGCTAATGGATGGAAAAGTAATGTGGAGTGGTCCTATTCCTAAGTGTGGAGGTACGTATACTATTTTTTTTCTGGTTTAGGGGAATTTGTTGTAATGTGTTTTGTTAGCAAATGAAGTTCATGTTTTTGCTGATAGATAGCACAAAGCTCCTGTAAAACCTAGTCCTTAATAAAGGAGTGTAGTAAGGCATGAGTTTTTATCACAAACCTGTCTACAGAAATGAAGTTTTCTTATAGCTGTTATAAAGACAGAAGAAAAACACAGACAAAAATGGCATATACATCAGTAATGTAAGCACTGCTATATAGCCTCTGTAATGATGAAGGCTCACCTAAAGAACCTACTAGAACTACAACGGGAATATTTTACGCTGTTCATACTTTCAGGTAGCTCTTATTTGGTGCTGGAAGAATTATCAGTTCCTGAAGATATTTTATGCTTGAAAGAATCACTCCTGTTTTGATTTGTTTCACTTCTTTTTAAAAAATGTATTTATCTGACTTGAAAAAAATGTTTATAGCAATGAGTTTCAGTGCTAGAAAAGCACACATAATATTAATCTCTGCAGTTTTGAATTCCAGTCCAATCAATATCGTGATTGGCCTAGTTAATACCTAGGAGTAAGAAAAATCAGGGAAGAAGAAAATAAGAAAATCCTTCTGTTTTCACTGAACTTTATTATATTGAAATCTTCTGTTCCTCAAGTTTGATATTTAAATCTCTTGTCAACTTGTCACTCAAGGTTTTTAAGTAGTCAAGAAGTCTGGAGGTTTTTGGAGGGTTTTGTTGATTTGGGTTTTTTTAATTTTTTTTTTCACACAGTTTTATATAGAAGGTTTTTTCAATATGCAGCTATTGACTTCCTACTTCAAACAGACAAACAATTTAAAATTATTTCAGTGCTCAGTGATGTTTGTTAATACAATATCAGATTAGAATGAAGATACTGATCTCTTTTTGGGGGTTTTGGCCATGGTGTTTAAAACTGTTCAAGATGTTTCAGCTCTCTGCTGCAGTCCTTTTAATAGAGATTAAATACTTCAGACATCCCAACCCAGTGTTAAGCATATTTCCTTGGACTTGTTTATACTAATAGGTATTAAAATATAATTTTTTGCTTCATTAATTGTCTATATCTTAAGAACTCCTTTCCTAAAGGGGAAAAGTTAATCCTATTTCTTACAATGATTATATTTAATCAATAATTATATAATCTCTGATTTATGGTTTGTGAGTTTTTATTTTAAACAAAATCTAGGATCTTATTTTCACTAACTGCCTTTGTTACAAAATTTGCATAATTTTAATACATTAATATGACTGTTTATAATATCCTTTGAATCCAGTTTACTTTCTGTGATAAATTATTATTGTTTCATAGATATAAGGTAGGCCAGCTTTACTGGACAAGATTAGTATAGGCATAACATCCATATACTGACTAGGAGAATGTGACCACTGTGCAGTTTTTTATTCGACTTCAGAAATGTCAGCAATTACAATACATACCAGGGAGCTATTTAATAATAAACAGTGCAGATGGCCAGGGCCAGCATACTCATTTTTCAGGACAATCCTGACCAGCCTCTGCTGGAGCTTTCTCCCAGCCCTGCCCATGGCCCAGGATCCTATTTCAGCTCAGCCTGGGGCTGTTCATCAAGCAACGCTCATCCAGCAACTCTCAGCAATGCGGCAAGAGTGCTGGTCTCTAGACCTCTTCCCAGCTGTTCTCAATGTGCCCATGTGTCTTCCCAATTTGACCTCAGACCTAACCCATCAAATTGCATCCATCTGTGTCACTTTGTTGACACAGCCCCTTTCCCTGTAACCAGTCAGCTCCTGTTTACCTTGCTCAGGTGGAGTCTGTGAAGGCACTAACTCAGTGTATGTGTGCGTATGTGTGCACATGTCATCGTCCTTGGCTTCTAGCTTCTCTTTAGTGGAGCAGTCCTGCTCTGTGATGATTTTGAAGTTGGAATTCATGTCCTTGTGCCTTTCATCCTTCCTATCGAGGAAACACTCTTATAACACTATGCTGTTGTACCTGTGCTGAAGCTCTAGCCTTGGTCCTCCTGCATAACTCCTGTAATGCTTAATATCCTGCGATTCTGTAGCATTGGTGATAAGCTCTTGGAAAAAAACCCAAAAAAACATGTATAAAACTATGAATCTGCAAGGCGTTCACTGATTAGCCTGTCATCCTCAAAGCTTTATTCATACTCACATACAGAAATTTCCAGTCTCAACCCCTGTACCTTACTATACAAATAAATAAATACAAATTACTTTGTGAGATCAGACTAAGATTGGCTTTCAGTACTTAACATATCCTTGTGTTTGACAAAGAGATTCTGGTTGATGACAACCTCTAGTTATGTTATATTTCTATTATTTTGTTTCAAACACACAGACATTAGGAATGAATCTGTCAGGCAACCATCAAATATAGCTGGAAAAAAGAACAGGGGATAAAAATCTGTCGGAGAACACTGTCTCAAAGGCTGCCAGAACAGCCAGGATGAACAGTTTATCAATACCACAAACGGACAATTACCTCAGAACTCACAAATTCATGTTTTATCCCTTTGAATTTGTATGCTGTATTGTGATTGGTTGCGGTTACCTGGTTACCGGTTTCCCATTGGCTGTATATTCCCTATCTCCCATTGGCTGGCTGGTGATGCAATCCCAGCATCATCATGTGAGGCTGGCCATGCCCCATCTGTATTCCCCTCCTTCCCTATAAGCCCTTCCCCTCTTGCTGCATTCCGCCCCCAAACTCCTCCCACTTTCCAAGCTCCTCCCTGACCCTATATAAGTCCCATGCTCCCATGAATAAAGAGTTCTAGCCTCATCCCACCATTGGCTTGGACCATCTCCTTTCTTTCCTTCCCCCCGGCACGCAGCAAAAATCAATGTAAAAAAGGTCAGGGAAACAACTTTTGTCAAGATGAGAGTTTTATTTTCTGGAAAAAAAAAATAAAATAAAAGGCTCTTTAAAGTAAGCCAAATAGTCCAGCTCTTCTGAAGGGAAGGATTCTGAGGCCTAGGAAATCAGGTTGTGATGGTGAAAATCAAATGAAAAAATCTATTGAACCTCTCACTGCAAACATTGGGAAGAACCATAACCAGGGGATGGGTAAGAAAGATTTCTCTCTTGTAACGGAGATTTTTTTTTCTGTATTCTAAATATAGTCTTTAATGGTATAGAAAATTTGGTGAGAAGATAGAACACTATACAAGTTTAACAGTAATGTATTCTAACTATGGTAATATACTGTCTCAAAATAAGGCCGTCTGGTATTTTTGATATATTTTGTAGTTTACAGGCTCTGTATATGATTATATATAAGTGCCTATATGCAATAAAACATAGGAATGTGGAATACTGGAGGGTTAACCTGGTTGTTGAGGTAAATATGAGTTTAAATACTTTGTTGTTTGAATGGTTCTGTTTGGTGGAAGTAGTATGAAAAACAGACTTCAGGTAAAAAGTGAGAAATCCCATTTTAAAACCACCAATGATGAAAACAAGAAGTCTAAATCTGCATATTTAGAAATGTTTGCAGCATATTGAATTCTGAAATCTACATGGGTTTTAGAAACCCATTGTTTTCCCCTACACAATAGGGGAAAGATGGCCTATTATGGACTTAACACCCCCCCACCCCCCCTAAACCTTTTTACAACAGCTCATCATTTGGATATAGGGGTTTGGTAACCATCTAAGAAAAAATGAGTGTCTGACTCATTCATGGTCTTCAATTTGAAACCGTGTCAAAGACAGCAAAATTAATCTATTTTTGTAGTGGAGAAGTACAGAATAATATAGGCAATGGTATGTACTGTGCCAGTACCAGTATGGGAAGGCTCTCACAAGGGGAGAACAGAGAGGAAAAAATCACCTACTGCTGACCATACTTCTTTTGGCACAGAGCAGCATACAATTGGCTTTCTGGGCTGCGAGTGCATATTGTTGGCTCATGCCATCTACCAATATCCACAAATCTCTCTCTACAGGACTGTTTTCAATCCATCATCTTCAAAAGGTTTTCTGACACATCTCATTTGCTTTGGAAGTATATATTGAAGTGTTTTGGTAAGAGGCCAAATGTTTTCCCTGTGTTTAGAACTTAAAGAAGTTTATTAGTTCTTTTCTAAGATACTTTATTCAACAATAAAAGAAAAACCTTAAGCAAAAATGAAAACCCTTGCCTAAATTTATATGTCTATGATGTAAATAAATATATGTATGTTTCTATTGAATCTGGCAAAGAAACAGAGAAAGCTTATCTTTCTCTTTACAAAATGAAATTGGAGGGAAAAATTTCCAGATTGATTATGTCACCTGTGTACTGTCATACTCAAGTTTCACCAAGTTTGAGGCTTCGTGAAATCCAGAGTCATTTGGTGAATTATTCTCAGAAAAGTGTAATAAAATTCAAAATAAACAAATATGTTCATAAACAAAAAAAACCCCACAAACAAATGGAACAAACCTGTGAGATTTTCCTTTAGAAAATGGTTTAGTTCCTGAAGGTTAAGATCCTAAGGAGCTTGCCAATTTGTATTTGGGCTGGATCAAATCCTTGGTTAGCAATTAAGCAAAGAATAACAATAAACCAGTGATAACAATAAACTGGTCATGCATTCACAGTTCTATGGTCCAATGTATTTGCTCCAATATTCATAAGAACCAAAAAAGTATTTAAGCATGTAATTGTAGAATGGTTAGTGTTGGAAGGGACCTTAAAGATCATCTAGTTCCATCACCCCTGTTGAGGTCAGGGATACAATTCACTAGATCATGTTGCTCCATCAAATTTGGCCTTGAACAATTCCAAGGATGGGGCCATCTGAAGACTTACTGAAAGTGCACTTGATCTCACTATGTCATTGACAAAGATATTGCAGAGTACCAGTCCCAAGATAGAGCCCTGAGGGACATCACTCTGAAGAAATATTATTTTCCTAGTGTCTTTACGTTACCATGTAGCCTACCTGATTATTGTGGATGAAAAGTTCATATGTACATGCACTGAAGTAGAATTTTTTCTCTTGATGTCTAGATATTTTAAATTGCTAGAAAAATATTATGATTTGTTGCTTATTTTAAAAATGTTAATCACTTCTAGTGATGGAATTACTGTATTTCTTATGTAGCTCCACATAATTCTGTGAATTAATTTCTCTAGGGAATATCAATCTACTAGTGAAAACAAATAAAGAAAAGCATGCCAAGTACTCCTACTGGCTTTCCCTCACTCGTTTATCCATATCACTGAGGAGATGATCTTACAAAAGTGTGATGGCATAATGCACTTGACTTTTATACGCATGTAAATTGATCAGATGAGATGGGTTTGCATTCAAGCATGAAATTAAAAATCCACACAAAGCTTTTCAAGACTAAACCCTAAAAGATCTGTCCTTAAGCAGTATTAGTCTTATGGTTCTTACTCTATCCACCTCCGAGATTACGTCTTTGGGATAGGCTAGCACTCTACATAACCAAAATCAGCTTCAGTCAAACCTAATTGTTGCCTCTGAGAATGTCTATTCCGCCCTATGACTGTCTTGACAATGATGAGCTAATGGAAAGTTCCCTCATTCCGTACCATTTTTTCTTCAGCTATTTGTTAACTCAGAGCATGGTGCTAACAGTGACAAAGGCATGGGTTCAATCTCTTAGGACTCAATGATCCTTGTGGGTCCCTTACAACTAAGAATATTCTGTGATTCTGGTCTTGTGGAAGGTGTCCCTGCCCACAGCAGGGGAAGTCAGTACTTGATTTCAGAATTGTTGTCAAAGAAATGCTCTTCATCTTTGTGCAGATTATTCCTGTAATTAATACACCATTAAACCATTGAAATATTTTAAATATGATTAGCAACAACTTCGGATTTAACAATGTTTTAATACATTTTTATAGCTTATATTTACTCATTTTCTCTAAGAGAAAAACTATATGTTATTTCTAGTAATTCTGCTTGCAGAGTATTTATATATTTGTGTATATTTATATACATTTTCCAAGGGCTTAAAAAATATCAACTAGTTTTGGAAGAATGGTAAGTATTCATTCTTCATGAATGAGGAATATGAATGGCCAACATGACAACAAAATGTATGTGGTATGATTTATGTCAAAGTTGAAATAACACTTCACTGCTTTCTATACTGAAAACTTTTTGAAGTTATTTTGAAATCTCTCTGTTCACAATTAAAAGCAAAAATAATGACACATTGAAGAAGTTATGTTTTGGGTTATGTCCTTTATTGCAGAAAAAGTAGATTGTACTATAAGGACACGGTAAGAAAAAAAAGCAAACAAACAACTTTGTCAAAATTATTGAACTGTTTATTTTTTTAAGGTTTTAATTCAGTTATCTCCATCTAATTCTGAAGACCATAGAATATATTGGCTTTGAAGCCTTTTTGCATCTTCCTGCAACTCAAATTTTAAAATTTGTTTATTATAGTTGTCCTATATTGAAAGTGATAATGGTGAATTACATATAATAAGTCTGTGTTATTTACCTTTCTCTTTGTTTCATTTTTAGCTCCATGTGGTGGGCATTTTTCATCTCCCAGTGGAGTAATTCTCTCTCCAGGCTGGCCAGGATATTATAAAGATTCCTTGAATTGTGAATGGGTAATAGAAGCTGAACCAGGACACTCTATCAAAATTACATTTGAAAGGTCTTTGCTGATGTTTTTCTTATTTAATGTTTTCCAGTTTTTACCCAGAAGCAGGAGTTGTTAGCTTTGTCATAACATTAACTTACACTATCACTAAAATCAAGCAATTGTATTATCAGGTAGGACTTTCCAAAACTCCTTCAGAGCATAAATTTTATCTTCAGTGAAATTTCTACTTTGATGTGCTGAAAAGATTTTAAAATTTCTTCCCTCCTACACATACTTAAGCATATCTCACCGAGTTAAAATTTTTGTGGTTTTAAAGATTATCTTGCTTAATTTGCTCATAACCATAGTGCTAGGATGAATTATAATTGCAGTTCTTTTTTTTTCTCTCAAAACTATAAAATCATAAACTCTGAAAATAAGAATCAGCTGTGAAAACTATATTGAATTCATTCATGGTTTTATCTATTCTGAATATTTAACTATCAAATCTGCTGACCTGTTTCTGTGAAAGGACTGTGGACTCTCAGTATGGAGTTCCAGTTTCCCTAAAATACTGCAGTATTCTACTTTTCCTACATTACTGTCTGTTACTAAGGTCCCTTCCTGATTCTAAGGACTTAAAAGCATTGAGCACCTTACATTTCTGATGTAGCATGATGTTGGCATTTTATTTAAGCTCTTTATCAGAAAGCAAAACAAAAAAATGCAAAGAATGCTGTTCTACGTATTTTCAAGGATGTTTTAGATTATTTTTAATTGTAAATATTAATAAGATTATATGACAAACCAGGAAAAAATGCCTTTAATGATCAAAGTTATAGTGCACAAATATCATGGAAGTACTTTTCAGCTGGTATTTACACAGCATATTTTGATGACTCCCGGTCACAATTGACCTAAAAGAAATTTCTTCATTTTAATACAATTCAAAACTTGTTTTTAGCAGGATATGAAATCCATATTCTCATAGCAAAATTTTTCATTGTGTGACTGTTTAAAACTTTTTCTAGTATTATTGCTTACACTACACTAAAGTGATCACAGAACATTATATGCAGTCAGAAAAGTAATATGGACATTTCAAAGGTATTTCGTATCCTTAACAAGCTAGTCTTCCAAAATCACTATTGCTGTTTATCACTTAAAATGAAAACTTATCAAACTATCTGCCAATTTGATACAACAAAAAGGTGAATAACTCGCTCTTGCAGAAATTAATCAACACTCATATTAGTTCAAAATTAAGAAAAAAATATTTTTTCTTGTCTTGTAAATGAAAATAAACAATTTTAAAAAATGAACTTTCATTAACTTAATTTTTTGAAAAGAAAGTTATGATTTCAAATAGTTTATTTATAGTTTATTCAGCAATCCATCTAGATGACACATTTGATGTGGACAGTCATTTCAAAGTGAAAAGCATTTGCCTTTATATTTGTGAAGTGCTATGCCAGCTGCATTTTGTTTCTTTGCACGTGACTTTTACTAAAGATGACACTTTCTTGTGTACCTTTTTTGTTTGTAATGCATTAGCACCTTGTCATGAAATTACACAACCTCTATTCCTCTTGAAGGAGGAGCAATAAGAACAGACGTGTCTCTTCAGATCACAGAGAGAGCTTCTATCCTCTTTATGACACTGCTTTTCTACTGCTGCTCGTTTTTGAGACTCTTGACACTTGCCATAAATTGGGCTGATAAGTATGTTGCTCGGATGCAGCAATCAGAGACCCCATTCACATACAGAGGTGTGTACTCTTATGCATCTCTGTGTAGAAGTACATATAAAAACACATCTATATGTGTTTACAGAGATGCACTTAGATATATATGGATGTAAAGAAAAAGTTATTCCATAATCAAATAATTAACTAGATCTTTATAGTATACTGAAATAAAACATTTTGTAAACTGTTATGCTTTTTACTTAGACTTAATTATTTTTCACATCTACCTTCTAAGTCATTTATAAATTAGCTTTTTAAAGAATCATTCAAGTCTTGGCTATCCTGGTTCTGTTCCTCCTTGCAAATCTTCAACTGCACTTTCTTAAGATAAAAGGATAATTTTGCTGAAATTTACACTTTTAATACTGTGGCCAAACAGCTTTCCCATATGATTAAAAAATAAAAACCATCATATTTTGCCCAGTTTTTACATTTTACTTTTGTTCTGAAAAATACATATACTTTTTATAGCCTTTATCAGGGCAAATACCAAAACTTCTACAATATGAGTAGTTATTTGAAAGATTTTTAATTTCTCAGTCAGGTGGAAATATTCATGTCTAGAACTTTCATATCCTTTTTGGATTTTCTAAGAGGAAGGAAACCATTTGTACTAATACACATTTCCTGCAGAGTGACACCTTAACATTGCATCAGTTTCCCACTTGCAGAGTAGCTTATTTCCTTTTAATCTCCCATCTTCCTACACCTTCTCTCTTACATCATTGCGTAGGTGCAAGGTACTGCATTCCATGATTGTATGCCAAAGTGATCCTGTGGCAAGGAACCAGAGACATACACAAAAGAAAGAGATCTACAGACAGTGAATAAAAATAACTATTATTTTTTGTGCTTTCAGTATGTAAAAATATTTTATTCATGTTTTGCTTTATGATTATGCATGCATACTTTGAAAATTATTCCTGTTCTACAGGCATAAATAAGATAGATAATCTTCTGGTATTTTGTTATAAATCAGTATCTCTTTAGGCTCAATTGAAATGACAGAAATTATAAATGGCAGTGCCATTTATCATTGTAATGAAGTGTTTATCATGTGGCCTAATTATGAGTATTTAAATACAAGGGATGCTGATAGCAAACTACTGATTGGAGCACTAGTCATATTTGTCTGATAAGTATACACTGTGCAGCAAGATATCCTGAATTCTCATGGAGTTGATAGGAAGTCAGTTAGAAACAAAAGATGCATGTTATAAATATTAAAGCAGCTTTATTCAAGTAAGATCTCTTCTAAAAATTGTGTCACCTCCCGTGTTACACTTGTTACCTTGTTTCACTTCTACACTGCTTCTGAGTCCTCCATAAGAAAAGGTCTTATAAAACAATTATAACATCCAGATTGTTTAAGAATATTGATCAGTTAAGGTAGGAAAGGACATTGGAGTTATCTTACATGAACACAGAGTACTTCTTATTCCATTTCCTATAAACTCCTACTGTTTTCTCACACCAGAGAAAACCCAGGTGACACGTAAATATAGAAGTTGAGCATTAAGAGGAAAAAATTATATAAGCAGCACACTTATAAATTAAATTTAGTGATCTGTTTTTGAGCCAAATGACCAGGCCAAAGGCATTGTACATAATTCCCCTTTTAAATTTCTTTCAGTTTATCTCACTTAAAAATGGTTCTTAATATTTTTTCTTTGCAATTATTAATTTTTTCAATCTCTTTTTCTGCTGTTTATGGTGGTGTAAGGAGTCTTTGAACACAAAGTACTCAGGAGAGGGTTTCATTTATGTCTTTGGAGATTCAACTCAATTTCAATACGTCTTGACTAGCCTGATAGTTGCATTACATTTATA
Source organism: Campylorhamphus procurvoides (assembly GCA_013396655.1). Lineage (NCBI taxonomy): Eukaryota > Metazoa > Chordata > Aves > Passeriformes > Dendrocolaptidae > Campylorhamphus > Campylorhamphus procurvoides. The sequence continues at coordinate 292,867 of WBMV01000282.1, read as the reverse complement.
ATGTTCTTGCCTTTTTTGCACCTTTTCTCTCAAGTATGTTTTTGATAAAGGGACTAAGAAATAATCTATTTCCAAGATTTCTTTTGTTTTGTATGGATTACTGGGGGGAGGGGGGGGTGGTGGGGAAGTATTAGAAAAAGTAAGTTATGGCCTAGTAGGTTTTTAGCAACATATCAGTTTGACTTCATGTGGGAACTAACAAAGCCTGAAATTTTCAGTTTTCCTGCTTCTAGGATTATCCCCCTTCATTTCTCTAACTCCCTATTATTTTATTTCCATACTCTTCTATAAGTTATTTCATGGGAGTGGAACACTGATAAAAGAAAAGACAAGTCTCGGAGATTTAATTTGTCTTTTTGTCTTTTGCCAGATCTTTATGCTGAGACTCATGGGACATAGATATTGAAATACTGAGTTCCTCAGTGCACTGGCATTAGTCATGCACTTCTTTTACTGGATGTCACAAAGCTGAATTAGGAATCTAAGTAAATCAGAGAGAGAATAGTTTCTGAAGGGTCCTTATAAAATCCTGCTGTTAATTGTTGCTTTTTAATTATGAAAGGGTGTTTCAATAATCCATCAGAGTCCCTTAAAGAACAGTATGGTTGATCTAAGGACTGTCATTGCAATAGAGAGAGAAACCATTGTCAAAAATACCACACAATTGCTTGGAATTGATGACAGCATCTAAAGCAAGTCAAGTGAGGAGATACTTGGTAGCACTGTCGCACTCAGCTTTTCCTTGACAGGGACAGCACACATGCTGCCTTTAAACAGTCGTCATGTTTCCTGGTGCTTTCTAAATAGGATTTTTGGTTGTGATTTTTTTGGTTTGTTTTTTTTTCCCCGTAACTTTTGCCACTGCTTTGGACTGAGTCTCAGCTGGCGTAAAACCACTGGAGTCTCAGAGCAGACTCAAATAACTCTGTCCCTGGTTATAGATGATTTTAAAGCTAGAAACTCAGAGTATGATTCTTTGATAATATGAAGTACCTTGATGATATTTGTGCCTAATGGTATAGATGAGGTAAGTGAATGGATCAACATATCCTCCATATACTTTACTTAATTATTCAAAAAACACCATAATTTTGCATTATAAAATAGCATATTCAAGTAATCTTTATTAACTAACTGTGTTTCTGGCTTTTGTTTCCTACAATACAAACCAGCTCAAGACATAACCTTATATCTCATCTTGCTAAGGCAATAACCTGAAATTTTATCATTGTATTAATTATATAGGATAATTAGTATTATTGTGTTGATGTTGTAAAATAGATTTGTTCAGAAAAAATATTATCAGGAAAGGAGCATAGTTTTAAAATATGGGTTTATTGAATTTAATTGCCTCATTAAATTTGTGCCTCTGGGTGTTTCCTCAATTGCAGATTTCAGACCGAACTCAATTATGATGTTTTGGAAGTTCATGATGGACCAAACTTATTATCTCCACTTCTGGGATCTTACAATGGTACACAGGTCCCCCAGTTTCTGTTTAGCAGTAGCAATTTCATGTATCTTCTCTTTACAACCGATAACAGTCGTTCTAACAATGGATTCAAGATTCACTATGAAAGTAAGTAATCCTGGATTGTATTATTTGATTTTTCCTCCCTCTCAATGCTTATCCTAGTCATAAATATATAAAGATTTACAGATGCTATCTTTGAGTAAATTCCTGTTATTTCGTAATCTGAGACAGATTTAGTTATGCTAAACTGCAAAAGGTATGACCAGTAATTTTACCAAGAATTTAGTGTTATTTATGTAATGCTCTGTGCTTTAGGAATCAAAAGATGACAATGGGAAGCAAATGCCTTTCTTCTGGATGCTGTTTTAAGGCTTGATATTTTTGTATTTTATACAATACATTTTTGTGTGTGTAAAACTGTATGAGATCAGGATGAAAATCTAAGAAAATTACTGTTCTGATTGATGTATCTGCAGCTCTAACTGAAAGTAAGGGGAAATGCATTTTACACTAATGCACTGAGAAACAAAGCTATGGACTTGCTTGATTGTGGATTTTTATGGCTGTAAAACCCTACCTATGTGATTTTTTCTGACATAGTATTCTTTTGCCCTTATTATAGTAGTATAAACTACACTGCAGAAAGTATCTGTGTTTCTAAATATAACTTTTGTTATCTTTTTTAAGAGAAATAATATTTCTACTGTTGTCACTATCTGATTTGCTTAGTAAAGATCATAAGAACATTTATCTGTCCATTTCTGTTTCATACACTAGCTTCTTGGAAATACGACCAGTTTTCAGATGTTCTTAACTTTTAACATCATTTTTTTAAAATTTCCACTATTCCTGACTACAAATGATATGGATTTTGAATACAATTCACGTGGAAGTGGTGTTGCTAGATAAAATTTAGATTGAATGTCAAGTTCAGACTGTTTATTGCAAAAATCTGTTATTATACCAAAATTCTTTACTGTCCAAGTCTTCACCCACAGACTCCCATTTGTATCACCTTCTGTGTTGTGAAGAAGTGACGATTTTATTATGTTCTCATCCATTCTGAAGTTTGAAGGATTGCTATCTTAACACACCGGGAAAACTAGATTAATATTGCCCGCAGAGACCACTAAATACTTAAACCTGCTGAATAAAGTTAAATCGTAGAAATTACATTTTGGGAATGTGACCAGCAAGAAGATGAAACCTGCACTTACTCCAAATATTACACTGTTTCAATTAAATAAATCTTGAAAGAAAACATGAAATTTGATTATTAAAAAAACCCCAAACCTCAATTTCATTAAAAAAAAAATCTTCCTTTTTTTTTTTTCCTAAAGTTGATCCACACCCCACAGTTCTGTTTACAGTAATGGAGAATAAAAGTTAAAGTTGCAATATCAGAGAACATTGAAACTATGCATTCTTACCATTTGTACACAAACCAAATAATTTTCTGTTTAATAGCCCCGGTTTATAAACAGAAATCTAATATTAATTTTATTTTTATTTAATTCTTACTGACTTCTCATCTTGTATTATCCAGTACAATCCAGTTTTGATTTCTGTTTTGGGAATAATAATGGCTAATGGTCCCTTGTTTATCATTTCTCCCTGCAAATATCCTATTGAAAGCTGAGGGGGTTTATATGTCCTTATCTTTTATGCTAATTATTTTTTTCCACACTGAATTTCTTTGTAGAGTATTTTGTGACTTCTGTGTAAGAATGAAAGGAATAACACCCGCAAAAAATCCTACACTAAATACTTAGAATTTTCTTACTTCGGTATTATTCCCAGAGGGTTTTTTCATCATTATCTTATAATGAACTTCTTTATATGAACTTTATATATGAACTTCTTACTGAAATAATCTAAAAGGTTTATTTTTTCAGCACACGTAATTTCCTTTATGAAGTCAACTTCTCTTTATTTTCTGGTAGTCTTTGTCTTCTCAATGTCTCATTATCAAATAACATTAGGTATCAGAGTTATTTTTATAAATAATTGATCTATACAAATATTTCAAGGATCATTATCAAAAGAAATAAAAATCATTTTAGCTATGCTAACAAATTTTGTTCAGGAAAAAATAAAGTCTGGAAATCCAAATTGTTACTGACCATCAAAGCTTTTCAACATCAGCATCAGGTACGAAATCACTTATTGTTACTGAGATAACATCAAACTAAATATGCTGTCAATTATGTGATATTTTTCTTTGCAACAGTGGCCAGATACAAATCTTCATTCATAGTATCTTATAATGGTAAGAGAGAGAAACATAGTGCAAAGATAATTCACTGTAAATGCATGATAATGAAACCCTCACCTCAACTCACAGTGCACTCAATTACTGAAATTGATTATAAACAAGTTTGTTTAACTTGCCTTTTTTTTTTTTTTTTAATCTAGGTGTAACTGTTAATACGTACTCATGCTTGGATCCTGGCATACCAGTGCATGGACGTCGTTATGGACATGACTTCTCTATAGGTTCTACTGTCTCATTTAGTTGTGATCCAGGTTATAGGCTGAGTCATGAGGAGCCTTTGCTCTGTGAAAAAAATCATTGGTGGAGTCATCCACTCCCAACTTGTGATGGTAAGGATAAATGGATTAAGTACAGAGTAACATAAAATGTACAAATTTTGCCAAACTATTATTAGTCAAAATGAGTTAAATGTTGGAGCTTCGAAAACCTTTACATTTAGGAAAAAAGAAAAAAGGAATCATTAGAGGAAATAAATGTTATATAATTCTGTGATGGGACGCATAGCCATTAAAGTAGAGAATGATATGTAGTTATTTAGCTCTGCAGATCACTGAAGGTATGTCTATCTGAATATATATTACTGTGAGCTAACTGATTGCAAGGTTAATGTATATCTGCCTGTAAATCACTCATTACAAAGTACCAATAGTTGTGTTTGGGTATCCATCTATGGACATAAAACATGAAATGAAGTTTATTTATCCCTGACTCAAGACCTGCATTTTCTCTTGTTCCATGCTGCTTACTGTGTTCGTAACTTGTTAACAGAACTTGACACCTTTCAATCACTGTAGGAGTTTGTTATAGCCACATTATACCTGATCATTAAGTGTATGATTATTAAACCAGACAAAAGTGAGATGGAGTAATAGGGCTCCACTATATCATTAAAATTTCTACTTGAAAAATTATCTAGTATTTTCAGTCATCCCTTTTAATCTGAATTGCTCATTTTAAAATTATCCCGGTTAGAGTGGTATCAATTATATACAATATTAAGAAAGTAGATTGTAATGTTCATTAAGCTGTGTTATTTGAGATGTTTACTTCTTGAAATAATTTTCTTGCTTGGAGCATAGCACATGTTTTTCTGATGATAAAAATGTTGTCAGGTATAATAGAACTATTTAAATCTAGGGTAGTAGTTAACAAAAAATGTCTTCTGATTTTTTATGTTCTACACAATGCACACAATAGTTTATTTTTCTAAAACAGTTCTTAGTGTCTTAGGACACTCATTTAGAAAGAAAAATATGAATCAGAATGGAGACTGATGAAGAAGCTCACTGAACTATGTGTGATAAGGAAATCTATTAATTTTCAATGTATTTCTTTAAAAAATTGTAAGGATTTTCTTGACTTTCAGTTTGTTTAGGTAGGAAATACTTTCGGGTTTTATACTTCAGTAAATTGAAGTTGTCATTATATGATGATACTCAAAACTTGAAGTGGTAGAAAGGGGCATGAATTTCCTGAAAATGGCACTCGGTATTTATGAAAGCCCATCTCCTAAAAGATTCTATATCTCAGTCAGGTTTTGAAATGAAGAATTACGGAGTTACTACAGTTTGCAGTTGAGTGGACTGTATTTTGCTAAATAGGCCAAAATTAAGATGTATTTTCTCATAGTGACAGGCACTCATTCGTAACTAGGTAAAACAACCAGTGTTAACGCTCTCCCTGTGAATACTGTGCTCCTTTGTGAAACAATCTTACATGTTGTGATAAATTTCTTCTTAAAGGTGCTGAACTAGCATGCAATTCATTAAGTAAATGAGGGGTTTTTTTTTCCTCCAGTGCACATTGTCCATTCGATAAATATGCTCTGAAGGTAGGATTAAGTACATTTATTCTACCAAATTTAATCAATTAATGGTTGAACTAATTTTAATTTCATTACGGATTTTCTTCTCTGGGGGAATGTTTTTAATAGGATCCAGAGTTCTTGCACTCTCAGAGTAAAAAGGACATTTACTAAATATGCTGTTCTTTGTATAAACTGCAAGTATGGGTTTGTATTAATCATGCCACTAATAAACACATCAGTCGCTGCTACTGCTCATTCAGTATGTTACTCTGATGGTTTCTGAGCAGCAGAATTCTTTTCTGGTTGTTCTTTTTGATAATTGCATTGCTTTTTCAGAATTGTTTCATGTATTGATATGGAGACACACCATGATAATTGTGCAGACAGATCATGATAACTCATGAGTGTGTGAGTTTGGGAGGAGAAGTGTGTAAAGAAGAAAAAAAATTAGTCTTCGAACAAGTTCCTCCTAAAGTAGAAGATAGTGTTGACTGAAAATCTATTCTTTGAAATAGTGTAAACTAAGATTTTCATGATGTTTCTGGATGTTGCACAGATAAACATCACCAAAAAAAAGGAGATAAAATAGATGGTTTTGAGCTCTTCTAAGAAAAATATTGCTTATACTACATTTATACTATTCCTATCTTACGACTACATGTGAAACACTGTGTACTCGCATATCTGGAAAGCCCTAAATTTTTCAACTATAATCACTTTCCAGTGCTTCACTAAATGTTCTGTCTTATCATGTTCTTTCTATTTGATTATTCTAAGATAATTTTGCTTTTAAACTTTGAATATATGTGAGGAAACCTATTCTACATAGCATATGAATTACTGTATTAATCCCATTAAAAATTACAGGAAAATTAATGCAAAACTTAGATACCTAAATAAGAATTTAAAGTTCTCTTTATTCTCTTCATTGTAAGATGAATTCTAATAGATAATAATTCTTATTCATATTTTGGATTAAAAATAAATATTGCCATTCCACCTGTTCTTCATTTACCCAAGAAAATTAATAAATAGAAGGAAAAATATTGAAGCAAGATAGAAAACATTTAATGTTTATATTGAAAACCCCTAGATGTCTAATTGAAATAGAAAAAATGACTTACGCAGAACCATGATGGACATATTCAGGAAATATAGCAGAGGTGTTGTGCCATTTCTGTTGACATCTCTAAGATAAAAATAATACTTCTATTACAATACAGTTGTTAAAAAAGCTGCTGCAAATATTCAGTGTGGTAGAGGCCAAAGCTAGAAATAGATAACATATCTTGGTCTATTTAGATTTAAATAAGAAGATAAAAATGCAGGTTTATATTGTGAGTAATCTAGGCTACACGAGTTTCTATTAAGATAATCTCTTGTGTATTATAATTCAAGTCGAAGGTTTCTTTCTGGGAGCTGATTATGATAATTTGATGTCCATATTGTTAATTTACCACTACTGAGCTGTGTCCCATTTTAAGATTGCATCTTCTGTAATTAGAGAAGACAAATGCTGAAGTTTCTTGGTCTATGAAGCACAATATATAAGATTCAAAATCTAACTCACTCTTTCAATAATTTGAAACTACGTTTTATATGTCACTTTAATTATCAAATTGCACAGTAAATGAAAATCGCCTTAAAGTTACATTTTCAGTTGGAAGTTAGAGTTAATTAAGCAAATGAATGCAATGAGACCTCTGTGTGTTTGTGCATAGATATATTTATTTAGAGTTATCTATATACACAGACACATTTGCGTATAAATAGGCTTTGCTTTTTGTTTCTCTGTGCTTCTTTCTGAACTAGCATATAGTATTAATCTTTCACAACGACACTTGAAACTTAAAACTAACCATTATTACTAATCAGTTCTAATTGTGTGTGCTCTCTTCCCATCACCTCTGAAAAACAAATAGTTTTCAGTTATTAGTACTTACAACAAACCTAACTTACTGAAAAAAAAAAAGTTTTGTTGCTTTTTGAAGGCTTCTCTTAAGAGTATTTTATCTTTTCTGAAAAAATTGAGACACGTCATTGTATATTAGTGTCTGAGTTGTGGTTTGTGATCCATGGCTAGTCTCTTGAAAAATCTTTATGTAAGAAAATGATAGGTGATACAAATTGAAAATGAGAAAAATGTTAATTTCCGAGCTATCACCACCTTCAATCAGGCTAAAAAAGTAAAACCCTATGGGTTTTTTTATTATTTTTCTTTATTGCATTACTAGTGAACACCATTTGCAGAAATACATGGATAGATGTATTTGTATATATTTTTTTATCTATTTAATCTGTGTTATTTCTTCTTGCTTTACTAAAATAACTCATACATTTTCTTGATAGTTCTGTCCTTTCTGGATATGGTGAATCCCTTCTTCTCACATCCAGATATCTTGACATTTCATATTTCTGCTACACTCTACATAATTCTAAGGCTGACTTGTGTTACAACAAAATACATTAGTTTTACACAGATAGTAAATTTTATCCATAGGCCTTGGGTGACAGAGAACATAATTAGTAGTTGTTGAGCTTTGTTGCATGGTATAAAATACAAAATTTAAGAGGGTTTTCTGTGAATATGTTTTAAGTGAGCTGTACAGGATGACCCCTGCAGGAAGAGTACAGACTGACTTCTTCAGTAAAATACACATATGTTAGAACAGAAGACATATAAAAGTAAAATGGAAAAAAAAAACCCCTCCAAACAGCTATGAACAAAAATGTCATAATCTATGTGAAACATAGCAATGTTGCTGTAGTATAGCTGCCAAGACAAGACAGACAGGTAAGTACTTGCAATTGCTAATACAGTGATCACAGAGATGGAAAATATATCTTACAGAAGCAGATTAAGAAAACCTGTCTCATTTAACTGATCCAAAATCATAGATTCTTATGTGGTTTGCCAGCCTTCCAAAGTGAGACCCTAAGAGGGAGTAGAACATAATGACAGTTTAGCAGAAGAACAAATGTGTAAAAATGCACTATGAATAAATGTAAGCTAGAAATTATCAGACTATTTCTAGTATTGCAAGGTTTATTTCCTATAACAGTTTTATAGTAGAACGAAATATAGTCTGAAATGGAACTTCACAAATTTATGAATGACACAAGTCAAGTGTTTTCGCTACAGTTACTTGTGTATTTCAGGGATGAAGCATGGCCTGCCTGTCTCCCACTGAGAAACTTATGGGTAGCCTGACGAAAGCTGCTGAACTTGTTCGGGCCAAAAATTATTTTTATTCTATATAGGGTCATTTTCTAAGCTAGGTTTGCTTGCTGTCAGTCTTTTCTGTGATTGATCATGCTACAGAGCTAAATAATTTGCAACAAAAGAAAGAGTAAATAATCAACCCAACACTGTAAGAATTTATTTCACCTGAACAACTGATGTAGTCAATGAACTCCACTGTTAAATTCTTCTTTCATATTTATCAAAACCTTGCTTCTTAAATTGTCACATAATTTCTGATCACCACAGCGCTGCAGATACTTTATATTTCCATGGACTTATCTGTATTCTATACAGAAAGGTACACTTTTATATTTTGTTCTCTTTATTTTTTGTTCTCTTTCTTTATTATTATTATTATTATTATTTTCCTCCTATTTGGAAAACATGGTAGTTGAGGCAAAAATTAAGCATGTCTTAATTCAGCTTCTCTGCTTGCATAAAAAAGAAATTATTAATTAGTGTGTTAACAACACAATATTCCATTTTCCACATAAGAACTCTAAAATAGTGCTTCAGTTATTTGCTTAAGAATTCATTCTCCTGTTGCTCTTTCCTAGCCTCCATCTCTGTATAATTAGATAAAGTGAAAGAAAGGTTTCCTGTAGAATCTGGGAATATGTGTGATTACTGTTTGCTGATTTTGTGTTTATTTTCATGTCTTTCTGTTTTCCTTTGCACTCTGAAAAACAGTTCGATACTAGTAGTGATATTATGTGCTTGGGCTGTTTGCCATCTTATCAGGGCCAGCGCACATTTTCTGTTTCAGATTTGTCAACTTGGCTTTATTTTCTAAAATGCTGGGCCCTTGATGTCTTTTTTTGCCATCTGCTAGCCTTCACAGAGTTACATTGAGTGCCTGATGGCATGCCACGGATGTTTTATCACCATTTGCATTCCTGGAAGGTTTTCCAAACACCCACTGTAAAATATAGTTTTTGTTTGGTTTATTTTATATGGTTATAAAAACTAATTTTATTTTCTTATATAATAAGATGAAGTAGATAGCTACCCTCAGAAGCTCCAGTAACATGCTGTCACAGCCATGATTTTGTTTTGCTAATATCTAAATATAGCAAGATGAGGTGGCAAGTGGACAGTATTTACCTTTACTGTCTCTTCATCAGAGAAGTGAGGAGGAAAATTAATATTGAGGGAAGTTATTTGCCTGTGGCAACAATAAAGAGATTGGGCAATTGTGGTCCTAGAATGCCCTGTTTCAGCTTATGGTACTGGATTTGCAAATTTTCATCTTACAGCTAGGCCAAAAATTCTAGAATGTTGGCAGGAGAAAGCACATAGAAGACAATCATGAGGTAATCTAGACAAGTAAGTAGGTTTAAAACAAAAAAGAATAGTTAGAATGATCAAAAATTTGTAGGCAAAATAGGGCCATGTTAATTCTAGAATAAAAGATGAAGTTCCATTTCTGATTTATAAGAAAACTCTAATTAGATGTATACTTCTTTTCATTCAGTGTCCTGAAGAGAGTGATGGCATGCAGTGCCATAACTTCATTATGAAAAAAATATTGATCTTTATAAAAACATTCCACAGTGCTATCAAAATGTCTGAAAAATGCATGTATCTCATTGCGACAAATGTCTTCTTAGGGTGAGACAGAAGGTATATTCTGCTTATTCTCTTGATTCGCTGTCTGTTTTTTTCTCAAATCAGTATTGAATGTACATCTACAAGGAGAAAATTATGACATGTCAATATATTGATTCTTAAACATGTAACATTAATAGCAAAGGCAAAAATGGGTGTAAACTCCAACTATTTACCCCACCAATGTATATCAGAAATTGTCATAAGTATCAGGATATATCAGAAGAAACATAATGTAATGTACATATGTTACATAATTTAACAAATTGCAGAACACCTTTCTCCCGAGGAAGTATATAGAGGTTTGAGCACATACTGAAAGACCAAACTTCTACCTTTATGATTCATACTGTTGAGTGTTGCATTAGTAGTTGCTTTCGATTTTGCAGAAGGAATAAGAGCAGGTTAAACCAGTTAGTGCAGTGGGGCAGCATCTCTCCGCACGAGGCATTGCTCCTCCAGTGTGTGCCAGGCTCCTTCCCTCACCGCCACTGCTGTGGCAGCAGGCTAGGAAGCACAGACACAGGCAATAAATAGGGGAACGACAGCCTGTACAACAAGGAGAAGAGGGATTGATAGTTGTATCAACTGGAATTACAGAAAAGTAGCTGCTGCTTATATACCTCTAAAACTGCCTTCAAGAACTTTAACACCTGCTAAGGAGAAAATCTTACTGTTAAATACAGGAATGCTGAATACTGGTTTCGATTAAGGTGAGGGTTCAAAGAAACTATGGATAACACCAATAAAAACTCTGACAGGTTTGTAATCTTGATTAAAAAAAGAGAAAGTAGAACTACTCATTTATCTTACAATGTATGTTCTTCTGAGATAATCTATATTCTGAGAACTATGATGTAATAGTGTGCTTGGTACTGAGTATTAATCATTGTTATATGATAATTCTAAGGTATAAGACTATTACTAAAAATGAGTTAATTATTTTTTTTTTTATTTCAAAAGCTCTGGAATTGCAAAGTGACAATTAAACTGTAATGGTGAATTGTGAAGTTATTTTTTGCCAGTGTTGTAATGACTAAATTTTTGTATTTTGTATTAATTCAAGCTGTAATTTAATTTTTGTACCACTCAATTACCAAATTATTTCTATAAAGTTTCTATTGAAACTTTAGAAAGGTTTATTCTTCTGTTGGCATTATCACTTGCATTATAGATATAAATGCATACCAAATATCATGTACAAGAAAGCATGCTACGCTTCCTTGCAAAAATATTTTAAGTAAGGAATTCTTCAATGGCGAGCTCCACTATATACCATTTCAATTCCATCACCTTGACTTCTGGCTCGGGTGATGTTGTTTGGCTCTAAGTCTCCAGAAAACATGAAAAAACAGCTAAGGAAGCTTGATTTAAATTTTCGTATGCCTTTTAAACTCATGTTTATTAATTGATCTCTTTTTTATATTGTGTAAAAATGTAGTTATAGCTGAAATTGTTAAATAGTTTGAACAACTACTTTTAAGTAATTTTAAAGTTCTATTTTTTTAAAAAATTTGTTTTCTTATATTTTCTCCCTTCTGCAAGTTTTCTATATATTATTATTAACGTTGTTGTTGTTATTTTCTTTGCTGTGTTTAGCTTTATGTGGTGGAGATGTTAGAGGACCTAGTGGAACAATTTTATCCCCAGGTTATCCTGATCTATATCCAAATTCACTGAATTGCACATGGACTGTGGATGTTACCCATGGAAAAGGTAAATAAATCCTTTTCTCTTTATTCACTTTTATTTTTTTAAATATATAAGTTCAGTTTTCCTATGCTACAGATGTAAACCTAGGTTAGCAGCAAAGTACTCAGAACTGTATTGTTGATTGCTGATTTTTGGTTTCATTTATTTTTATTGTAATAGCTCCTAGAATTCCATAATAGACTAGGCCCTTGTGCTTCCCACGAAATGGAAAGTCAATGAGAAAGAATTATATAATGACTGATCACAGACGCTGAAGGCCAGGAGGCTTTTAAGAAATCATTCAGGCAGATTTCAGGAAAAAGATGTAGTAGTGCATTTAACTCTTCTCCAGAAGCTTGAAAAATGGACACAAATGGAAGCTGGTATTTCCAAGTAGCAAAGTTTCCTTGAAATAATGTGTCCTAGTTGCTTTCAGGTGAAAGGGTTTGGTACTAGATGAGACGAGATGGGCCATACTTTTAAGTTTTTGTTGGTATTTTATATTAAATATGGGAGTATTTACGTATACCCTTGTACTATGAGTGGAAAGAGCTAGAGAAGTATAAGATTTAATGTTACAGAAGGAGACGATTAGAGGTAGGTGTCATAAAAGAAAATGAATACAAAAAGAGCAAACTGGTAAGAGCACAAAAAGGAGAATTACAGTGTAACACTGGAGAGAATACTGGAAAAAGAATGAAAGGGAGAGGAAAGAAGACTAGTTCAATTTTGAATTTCATCAGTTTTCTCTGTGAGGGTATGAAAAATGTGACAAAGTATACTGATGATGTGTTCCTCTAAGTAAGAGTTATTGATAACATAAAAATAAGACTTCTGACATAGAGAACTGTGCTCATCTGTGATCCCCTTATTCCATCTTGCAAAAATAGTGGGGCAGTTCCTCATCTAGGTGTTAAATCACTCTGACTGGTTGTTCCATTTAAAACTCCTTAAAGTGTTAAAGTGGCAAAGGGTATCTCTCAAAATTATTGCTCCAGCTGTTCCATAGTCTCTCTTACTACCAAGTGATGCCATTGTGTCAACATAATTTGATTCTAAATATCCACAGTGAAAAAGCATCCTGAAATTACCAATCCTACATTTGCCCTTATTACTTCCATGTATAATATATGGCTTTTAGAGTTGCATGAATATAAGGTTGTATGAATCTTTTTGTCTTCTGGATGAGCAAGAAAGACTAATGTAAAGTGTAAAGAAACTGTTAGACCTGTAGTCATTTATCTTGCACCCTATCTGAAAACCGTAGGATGGCTTTTGACAAGCTTTATAGTCTGAGAATTGAAGAAAAGTAGCAGAGATTGGTAAGAGTTTAACTTCATGGAGTAATTCATGACAGAAAATTTTATGAATTCTATAGTAAGCATGAGCTCAGATTAAGGCACAAGGTTTCTTGAAAGATATTTTATTAACGCTTTGATTTTTCTTAAATTAAAAATGGGATTATTAAAAAAATGTTAGTGGTGTTTTGGGTTTTTTTCTTATTAGAAAATGAAGTAGGTTTTTATTTTTTTTAATTTTTTTTCCTTATTATTTATTTTTTTTTCTTAAAACCTCAGTGAGAGAAGTACTTGAGAGTTGGAATTAATAAAAGCTGAAATTCTCAACATTATGATATTTTATGTGTGGCTGTTAAAAAAACCACATTGTATATAATGGATCTCCTGAGAAAACAAATTTACAGACTTATACAGGGACAGACAGCAACAGTAAAAAATAGATTTATAAGCACATATACACTGATATATATGTGCATATATATATACACACACACACACACATATATATTGGTACAGTCACATTCTTGTTTGATTCAATTTCACACAATGTACAGGCTGGGGACAGAGTGGCTGGAAAGCTGCTCGGTGGGAAAAAGACCTGGGGGTGCTGGTGGAGAGCCGAATGAACATGATCCAGCAGTATGCCCAGCTGGCCAAGAAGGCCAGTGGCATTCTGGCTTGTATTAGAAATAGCGTGGCCAGCAGATCCAGGGCAGTGATTGTCCCCCTGTACACAGCTCTGGTGAGGCCACACCTTGAATCCTGTGTTTGGTTTGGGGCCCTTCACTACAAGAAAGACATTAAAGTTCCAAAGATTGGACATTAGGAAAAACTTCCTTAGTGGGAGGGGTTATCAAGCATTGGAACAGACTGCTCAGGGAAGTGATTCCCTGGATGTATTTAAAAGATGCGTAGATGTCGCATTTCAGGGCATGTTTTAGTGGTGAACTTGGCAGCGCGGGATTAGGTGGTTGGACTTAATGATCTTAGAGATCTTTTCCACCCTAGATGATCTATGAGTCTGTAAGTTTTATATTATCATATGGAAATGTTATTAAGGAGCAACATTAAGTATGAATGCAATGTTGCAATTTAACTTGGACATTTTGATTCATGCTGCTCAAAGAACTTCTGGAATAAACAGCAGAGTGAGGATTTTCTGGGAGTAGGAAATATTGTATGAACTCATATTTTGTACTTGTTGGCAAAAGCTATTAAAACTTCATGTTCTTCCTATTGTACTGCATAAAGAAGATAGCTCTCCTTTTATGACAATAAGTGAAGGTTTACTTAATTTAACTTTAAATTTCTAACAGTAAACTTCTATGTCTGAGTGAAGCTGCTTCTGTATTTAAAGGACAAATGCATATATCTTAAGGTTATGAGTCATCTCACGTGAAAAAGTATCTAAAGTAGACGGAATGACTTTATGTTACAACTCCGTGCTGCTATTACATAATAACACTCAATTAAATGTGTAGATTTAGTTAAGTTGTGTATTTTATGTCTGGATATGCTGTACCATCAGGAAGAACAGTTTCTGTATTTGTACACACATTTGTAAATAACATTATGTGCAATATAAAGATACATGTTTTAAAGTTTACTCTTCAAGCCTATCTAAAGTTTTAGAATTCTGAAATGTTCGTGTGGACCAGCATTATGTTTTCTGAGACTTCATTAAAACTAGATATATTTTTTCATTATTTTTTGAAAATTTGTTAGCTACAGAATGGAACATGTATTTTAAATATAATAATATGTCTACTAATTGGTATTATTTATACAGAAGAAAGGAAATGTTTATCATGACAATAATTATTGCATTTTGTCTGTGATTAACATGCAATTCAATATATGGTGAAATTAAATTTGTGGAGTATCAGTGGTATGTTTTACACCACTGATTAATAGAACAGTTAATTTACCCCTTCCCCCTCAGTCTGGATTGTAATACTGAGAAACAACATTTTAGAGTGGTATGTCTTCCTGTCTTTATTTCATATTTTAATATGGGGCATATTAATTTCATATTTTAAAGGGGCACATGAGGCAGAATGAGAAGGAATCTACCTGAGCATATCTTTTAAAGTTCTTCCCTGGAGAAGACACAATCTGTCACACAGCATATATTAATGTGATTAGAATATTTCTGAAGAGAAATAAATTGTACTGCTACTGCTGGGAAATATTTTTGGGTTTTGCTTAGAAATGTCATGGCAATCTGGAAAATTGATTGAAACATTCCCTTGAGTTAAACCTTGAGTTTGGTGTTTGAACAATATTCAATGAAGCTCAGCTGTGATTCACAGGAATTTCATTATTTTGGGTTACTACCATAACATTTTCTTTGGCATACCTGATTTTGTTGTTGCAGTATGCTTACATGCATTGAAGGGGATAACATTAATTTGGAGTACAGTAAACACAGCAAATATAAACTGAATTTCAGTCTCATTCTGTACCTATCACAAGGTTTTTTAAAGAGTTCCTTTTCTCAAGTGAGATCAACATTGTGTTCTATATAAAACTAAATTATCCCCTCCTGCCATTTAAGAGCTTATAAATTCCAAAACTAAATTTATATACATTACCTCAAAAGATATGCAGTCTCAATTCCAATCTCAATTCCAAAATTGTTCAATTGTTGAAAATTTTTTGTCACAAAATTTGAGAGAATAAAAGGAACAATCAAAGCAGATGAATGGCTTTTCTCATGAAATTAATTAAGGATTTTTAAAATCCAAATAAATTGTTTTGATTATTTATTTTTTTTTCCTAGGCACAAAATGCAATCTCATCAAGTAATTTCTATATCAGTGCTACTAAGTAAGGATGCATTTTTCTGGGTCTAGGGGAGTATGTGATGTGTGTCGAGTTATGAGAAGGAGGTATCTGCTTGAAAAAGCTGAATAGTTCTCCATCCTCTTTAACCAGGCTCCATAGATAAAGAAAGGTCTCCAAGGTCCAAGGGATTTCTCTCATTGCTCCCATCTCTATGTCCAGCTGATTGCAAGCCTAAGCATGTATTCCAAAGATGCCAATACGTACATGCATGCATATATATGGCTGGTCACGCAGACTAACATGGACAGAGGCAAGTGTCTTATTGGCACACACAGAAGTATCAACAGGACTGAAACAGACATGAATGCCACAGGCAGCCAAATCCTGTTTCTCTATTTGGGTTTGTGGGAAAAGGAGTTTGCTAGAAGTGACGCAGTCACAAACGTATATGCATGTGCTTCTACAACTTTCCATATCCAGACCCAGGAGCTGGACCCCAGGTCCCACTCCTATCAGGTGCTGCCCACCCTGTGACCAATGACCCTTTTTCCAGTTGGCCTCTGATCTCATCCTGCTCACCAGGCATTCCATATTAATGTTCACTAGTGGTCACATATGTGCTCACATTCTGGACAAAAGGCATTCTTGCACACTGGTCAGGAACAGAATTTTAAAATAAAACAGGACAGGCTACAGTGGTTAGGTACAGGGATTAGTGAGAGAGGCATAACCCTCTCTCTTTTCCACACTTTTTTCTCTCTTACCTATCATGATCCCCACCCTTATCTTCATTTGGCCCTCAAAATACCACAAAAAGTTTTGCAGTCTATAACTACCATTTAAAAAAAAAATCATCTTCAGTTTTACATAATCTCAAATATTCCCTCAAATACTCTACGGTATCCTAATTTTCATGAGACCCAAGACAATATGCTTTCCACCATTATAAGCAGTTACTAAGTTCTGATTGAACTGCTTTAAGATTACAGAGAAATATTCCCTTTCCCATCAGTCAGAAACTTAAGAGTTCTGGTCTTTGTTAGTATCTTCACTAAATCCTGTTCATTAAACCTTGTGCATGTGTGCATACAATTCATTGCTTCCCTCATTTCTTGTCTTTGCTTCCTGTACCAAAAGGTCCTTGACTAGGTTCATAAACCAATTGTCCTTGCATGCCAGATACCCTTACAAGCTGTATTTCTTAGGTGTGATTGAGTTGCACTAACATACATATTTAATGCCATTCAGACAACATCAGGAATATTGTAAAAAAAAACCCACTACAAGACAATTGTACTGAGAGCTTCTAAACCTTCACATGAAGTCTAGAAAAGGTAACCTACAACACCTAAAGTGGCATGAGTTTGCTGTGTTTAGACAGCTAGGTCAAGCACCTTATATATAATTTGGATTTTATTGTCCTGTTTGGGAGGCAAGGGGCTGGTGGTGAGGGGAGGAGGGGTGATGGGTGCAGTATTGGGGCTATAGGAAGGGGAAGTATTTGTTTGTTTCTTGATTGAATTATGTCTTGTATTAAAAATCTGTTGTCTATGAGAGTACCCAAAGATCTTCATTGACCATGTTAATCTGCAATCACGAGTGGATCTTCCTAAGTATTACATCATCAGATACATTTGATAGAGCCTGAATCATTGGTTTATAACTGACAAGACAAAACTGAAAATAGTATTGCACTAGAGGCCTCAGTAATCACTTCAGCTAGCTAATAGATTCTCTGGTTTCTTTTTCTTGGCTTTTCTGTGCATTCTACCCAGAGATCATGGTCTAACTCTTAGAAATGCAGAACAGATTTAATTGTGTGTCTTGATTTTTAAGTATATTTATTGCAATTGTGTTCCAGGCTGTATCTTGTGTGATTTATATCTGATGCCTGGCAAAAAATCATACTGTTGATGTATACCACATCTTATTAAAAGACCTTCTCTTTTTTGGGTGGAAGTGCGGCTGTTACTGTATGTGCCATTAGAATTTAATGTCATATATTTATAACCTTTCATTTCACTGCTGCTTCGCATGGATACTGGTGACTGTAATGTAATGGGAAGGTTTACCTTTCCCATTCCACCATAAACAGTTTGTAGTTTTGAACATACGTAGTACATAATTTGATTTTACATGAAAATTCAAGCACGTCTTTGAATTCTAGAAATCAAAGATCCATACTTTGCAGCTAAAGGCAGAAGTCAAAGGTGGTGTCAAAACAAAAAATACCTGTTGCAAAGATGCTTTAACTCCAAAATCAGGAGAGATACTAATGTTTTAGAAAACTTTTCTTAATTTTCTGAATGATATAATAATAAAATGTATGAATTTTAACCTTGGCTTAATTACACTGATGTTAGTAGGGTGATATGCAAATCTAATTCTACTTTTTCTAATAGGAGTGCAGTTCACCTTCTACACCTTTCACCTGGAGGATCACCATGACTACTTACTAATAACAGAGAATGGGAGTTTCACACAGCCATTAGCACGTCTGACTGGCTCAGAGCTTCCTTCACCAATCAATGCTGGTCTCTATGGAAATTTCAGGGCTCAGTTGCGCTTTATTTCAGATTTTTCAATATCATATGAAGGATTTAATATTTCTTTCTCTGGTAAGAAAATGCCTGTAATACCTGGCTCCTGGAAAAGTTTGGGGTTTGGGTTGGTTTATTTTTTCCCCTGTATTTTATATAAAGGAAAACAAACAAAAAAAATGGTTAAAAATTGAAGTGATTTTGATGACTACACATACTGAATTAAATACAAGTTGTTTCCTAAGCATAATAATTTCAAAACAAGCAAACCTTTGTGCCTCTATAGAGGCAGAGAACACATTTCTGCTCCAGGGTAAATGAGATGGCAGTAAACTGTAAGACACATTATCAAATGATGGAAAGAAACAGAACTATTCTGTTAATTGCAGTTAGTGAAATTCCAGATAAGCCAATGTCTATTATTTAGGGGGTTTGTTGTGACATTATTTTAATTTGTTTTATGTACCTGAGATATTTATGGCTATTAAAAGAGTGATAAATCATGTTGTGTTATGTATCTTTAAAACATTGTGAATATATACTTTTTGATGTAAGACAAATGTTTGTCTTAAAACATCCGATTTAAAACATTCGTTTTAAAGTCTGAAGTCTGTATTGATAGATAGCTGGAAATTTACAGAAATTACTAGACTGCAAGATTACAAAGTATGACTGGTAGAAAACATCTTGTTCTCACTCGGACAAGCTGATTTGCTGTCTTGTTTTCAGAGTATAATCTTGAACCTTGTGAAGATCCTGGGATCCCACAATTTGGTAACAGAATAGGATTGAATTTTGGAGTGGGAGATATTCTGACATTCTCCTGTTCATCTGGATATCGTTTAGAAGGAGCTTCAGAGGTTATATGTCTTGGTGGTGGACGACGAGTATGGAGTGCACCTCTTCCAAGGTGTGTGGGTACGTGGTCAGCTGCTTTCATTTGCTTGTATGTGTAGTCATTGTCCATGGACTTGCAGATTTACAGCATGGAAAAGCATGGTAATACACCTCTTACTTTTTTTATGTACTTTCATATTCTCCATATCTTTTTAGTCAATTTTTTTTAACCTTTTCTTAATATGTTTAGTATTATAACTATCAGTGGACTTCACAGTCTATACTTGAAAGCAATTCAAATCAAGGGCACAATGCTTTGTCTTCTTATTTTGATTAATATCTTAGGAAACCTGAGTATAAATTTAAATCAGCATTTACCAGTTCAGTTGTCTAATAATTGATTTTTTTTTGCCAGTGCAAGCTTCCAGGTGATACCTGGGTTACAAAACTCTGTAAATGAAGTTAGAGCACTTAGACTAGATTTATTTCATAAAACTTTGTCCATGTATAGAAGTACAGTCAACCCGGGCTTCCCATACAAGAACCATATCCTCAGGCTATTCTTAGAGCAGTTGTTCTGATTTCAAAATCATAGCTAAGATAACTGAGAGAAAACAGTTTCTGATGGTTCCTAGCACTTTCCACTTACTATACAGGTAGTCTATGTACGTAGCTTTGGCTAGAATCTTAATGGCTAAAGAGCATTATTTGACCTGAATTCTTCCACAATTATTTGTTTTAAATTATATTTGTTTTAAAAGAAGATCTCTAAAAAGTATGATAGTTACTTGTCTCTATTATTTTTAATTTATTCAAGAGTATATATTTTTGAAATTTATTCAAGACTATGTGCTATATGGAAGGGTTTACCCATGAAAACATCTGTATCACTGTGCATTTGAAATATTTTATTTTTTCATACTAAATTGTTTGATAGTAAATTGTATTTACATTTATGTTTAAAATTGTATTTATAATAAATTGTATTTCAGATGCTGATTGCATAATAACTATGTTTCCTCTTATTGTTAGTTACCATATCATAATTTTTATGTCCAAACTGTTCATGCACTTACCTTGGTATAAGAAAAAAATATGAATTTAGCATAGGCATAAGCAACATTCATATTGCTCACCTAAAGAAAAGATGGTTTAGAAGCTGAGTGAGAGCAATGGCTGAAGAAAAGTTATTTTTGTGTTGAGATTGATACATTTTTAACCATAAGAATAATAATGAATGCATGCACACTTGTGAGGACAGGTTAAATTTCAGTAATACATTTCTAGAAGTTTTAGTATACTGAAAACAATTTGGTAAATTATCAGTGAAAAGGAACTTGCACAGCAGCATAAACAAAAATAAAATTGCTATTTAGTTGCCATGACATAGAAAACAATGTTTGTCTGTTTGGTGGGGGAAGAGAAAAGCTGTAACACAAGGAATAAATTATTTTCTAGTCAATGTGTTTTCTCCTTACCTTTGAAAATGAAAGATAGTCTCCAGTAGAATGACTTAATAAACAATTTCCTCCTGATAAATATCAAGCCTTTGTTAACTTTATGCATAATTTATATGCTGTAATAATGAAATTCAAACAAGTGGAGAGTAGAAATTCATGTTGACCACTTATACTGAATTTAAACTTTATGTATTGTTACTGTGCCTCTTGTTTGGCATTTTCTGTCAAAATGATTAATAAGCTTGAATGCTTCTGATATCATTTACACTTTCACATACACACAACATCAATTGGGAACCAACCATTGCTCATGGTATTTGTGTTCAGCTTGTCAATACAAGAATGAAATGGAAGAAAGACAGATGAAATAGAAGAAGTTTGGTGGAAGGCCAAGCATCTGTTTCTGAATGAAATAAAGTCCAATGTCCTGTATCTTGAAACAGAGTAGTCAATCATAATCGATTCTAAACCAAATAATTTGCCAGTGAATTAGAAGCTGTCTTTCCTTTTCTTATTTGGAAGCTGAATAAATAATTGTTATTTCTTAATTAATTTTATAATTAATCAATTTATGAAGATAATCTTAAAAGTAATTTGACTTAAAAATGAAATTTTGAAATTAGGAATTATTAAATGGAAAAGTAATGTTCAAATAGTAAACAATTTTTTTTTACTGAATTTTTGAAGCTGAATTGCTCAAATAATGGCATTATCTCTATTCTACAGGGCTTGATATTGCGCTGAAACAATTTTTATAACAAGGGTTTTTTTCTAAAAAGCATAAAGATTGTTCATATTTCTCTTCACAATTCAGCACATTTTGGGGTAGATGTCTATAGTCACTCACTGAGAAAGCACTTTTTGGTGGTAGCTGAAACATTGCTGTGTTATCCACACACTATTTTGGTTCAAAAAACTGAAGCACACCCTATATGAGTCACTAGGAATTAACTCCATCACAGCCAACAGTACGAACTGTTATTAAATGAATTTATCTAAAGAGTAAAGAAAAGAGTCCGTAATCTTTTAATTGCTTGCTTCAAACTTCTCTATGGACAGAGAAAAAATTTCTCTTTTTGACTCTAAGTAATAGATTCTTAAAAAAATACTTTTGGTATGTATGAATGGCTGTTCACTTTTGACTTTTTTTAGAAGCAAAATCTAAGCTCTGGGTGGCCCTAAGGAATAAAGATTTTCATCAGTATGGTGGAGGCTTGTCTCCAGCTTTTAAAACAGAGCAGAGGTCTCATCTTCAGTTTGTGAATATGGAATTGTTTTCATAGAGTTGTAGCCCCACTGAAATGGATCTGGTGCATTCAGAGTTCAGATGTCTTTGCCTAGTTCTCTTTAATTTTCAATGCCATAGTTAGGTTACAAGAAACCAGTTTGAATTTTCCTGTAATTGTGCTACAGACAAGAAAAAAAAACAAGATAAATTATTATTGCTCTAAAGGAAAAATTAAAGAAATAGATAAAAATAAACTTCTTTATAAACAATAATGGAATGAAGATGATTAAAGATCTGTTAGAATACTGTCATTCCTTTCTTGATTTATTTTTATGCTACATTCAAATGATAACCAAAGGCAATGTTCATAATCAGTACATAAACTACTTTCTTGGAATTCTTGGAATTGCTTCTCTTTCCAGTAAAATGTAGCAAGTGGTCTCTGTTATGCCAGGAATTCTTGTGTCATTTTTCGTGGGGTTTTTTTGTGGGTTTTTTTTGTTTGGTTGGGTTTTTTTTTGTTTGTTTGTTTGTTTGTCTGCCCGGCCCTGTTCCATGTTCTTTTTTTCATTACTTTTCCTTATAAGGATGACCAACAGAAAAATTGTATTACCCTTCATTATATATTGTTTCTATGTCTATGTAAAGGAAATAATATAGTATCTTCATAGCTGCCCAACTGTGTCAGGCCTTTTCCTTTGTCTTTGTTTGAGCTGTACAATTTCTTTCCAGTCTGCAAAACCTTAACTGGAAGACATTGACTTTAAAACTTTTTTTTTCCTTTTCTTTAGCTCATATACTACTTACAGGTACATTTCTTCTTAGGACATTTTCTGCCCATTTTTCTCGGTATGTCCTAAGGAGCCTCTGGTGTTCTGAACTTACAGCTTTCCAAGGAACTATGCCCCTTGCAATTATAGAAAGCAGACAACCAAACATAAAAATCCACAGGCAAATTCATTCATTTCCGTCATGTTGTATACTTTTCAGATAGTATTTTACATGAATTTTTGCTGGTAAAGATTTTTGCCAAGGTGTTCACTGATGTAGCTTCTTTGCCAAAGTTGAGTTAGGGTATTTTTCAGGGAATACATGGGGAGAAAAACCCAAAAATGTCTGAAAGGTTCTATTTTATGAAAGAAAAAATAAATTCAGTGTTGACTGAAGCATAATTATGTAACCAATGAAGTGAAGGTTCTACCTCGGATACATCGATAGCAAGATCCTTAATTAGTGGGAGAGGCATTAGCTACCCTCTGCATATCTTATTCCTTATGTTATTAAGAGTCTTGCTGCACAGCAATATCTATTTCTGTGAATGCAAAAAAAAAAAAAGGCAGATATTGCTTGTATTGTATTTTGTTTGGAAAAATGTCATTTTTGCCAGTTTTGAGATTTTTTTTAATATGTGGAGTGTTTTGGCAACGTGAATTCTGAGTTCAAGGGCTGTGATATACACTTATAGAAGTCATTGACTCATCTCAGGACGAACTAATCCAAATCTTTGTTCTATTTTTAAGAAGTAAATTTATTCCTTTAAATATTTCTCCTATGAGGTCTGAATATGTTGTATTTTCTTCAGGGATAGGATATCCTGGAAAAAGCAAAATTTTTTTGAGGGTTCTCCATATGTTAGTATAATAGCTTCATAATGTGCTAAGCACTTTCTTAGTATTTCTTATTTATTTTAATATTTTACATCAAGTTTTAATTGATAATCCTGTTCACCGTGTGGAAATTTTCACTGTATTCAAGCAGGTATTGAGTTAATCTGTGTAGGGTTTTTTTTTCAGTTTTCATGGTTTGGAATAATTTTGTTTGTTGCCAGGGTTTTTTTTTTATAAGAATGTTAAGTAAGTTTAAAGAAAAATCATGCACATTGGTACTTTAAATTCTCCTAATATGGCATATGGTTTTGTTGATGCAATTTACCAAGGCAAAAGCTGTTGTGCTGTTTCTTTATCCTCCTTTCATCTATTGCCGTGCAGGAGCATATTATCTAAAGTATTTGGGACTCCTCTCCATTTCTTGTTAACTGGCACTATTAGTTATGATCAATAATGTTATTAATGTACTAAGAGTGGGGGGTTTTAGTTAGCCATTGACTATTTGGCCATGGATGTGGAACCATCATATTGTTGCAGAATTATGTGTAGTCTGAAGTACAGGACCTTCCGCTGATCTGGAAATACTGTCTTTCATTAAAACATAAGTCATAAAGCAGCTAAAAAAGTATTTGAAAAGTATATTGAAAGTAAGTTTAGTACACAAACAGCCACATGAATCTTTTGATGTTCAGATCAACTTTGTTGTAGATGCATGTACTGCAGATACATAATAGGAAATTGCAGTTACTAATTTTTGTCTTTAGGAAAGGAAGTCTTGTATTTTGAAAGAATATAAAATAAAAGTAAACCCACTGTTCTTACTGATTGAAGAAGGCAATGTTCTTTTCATTTTCTTCATCAGCCTAGGGTTCCTTGTACTTAAACCTGTCAGAATACCAAAACCATCTGAAAAACTTGTGATGACCTTCTTACTCATGCTATTCATAGAAAGACATCTTCAGTAACAACTTAATCCTCTCAGGATTTTCATGTTATCCTCTGTTTTGCTGTCTTGTTTTGACAAGAGTCTATTTTCTGATTTATGCCAGCTATCAGTTGAAGAGTTAGAAATTCTAAAGGCTAATAGCTTTATAAGAGACAGTTGGTTGAGCACTGAATTTAGATGCAGTTTCTGAACTAACTGTTGATTTACAGTCTAATACAAAGTTTGTTAAAGATAAAATCCTTTTTAGAATGCTTCCACTTATTTGTCCAGTCAAGCTGTAAAAATACATGTAGTCTTCTAACCCATAACAGCTTTTCAAAATACAGAACTGCTGGATGTAGCTCTTATCTTTTGATTCCAAGGGACTGTACTGAAGTAAACGGTTTCATTCTGGCTGAATTTCAATCTATAGTTGCACATCATGTTGTTGGTGGGGTTTTTTATTATTATTATTTTTTAATTCATAATTATTTATGGTGGCCATTGTAATATTCTCCTATTTTTTAAAAAGCTATTTAATTCATTAAAAATTGTGTTTGAATGGTTAAGTTACTAAACAGATGCATTTCATTCCTTGGTTACATTAACAATGCCATTTTGCATGATTACAGAATTTAAATACACTAATAAACAGTAGTTTATAACTCGTCTGTTTTATTATGGAAATGTGCAGTAAACACACATTCATAGCCAAAAACATAACAGTCTTTTATTATGGATATATTCACCCTAAAAGCTTTTACCTTTCATTACTTTTCTTTTAGATTATTTCTCTTTCTAATGCTAAAATGTTTCTGTATTTCTTCCAGAGTCTGGAAACAGGGATTTACTTCAGTCTTATTGTTATATCCTTGTATTTTATGTGAGGCTGAATTAAATAAATTTCATCTCTGTTGAACAGAGAATGTTACTAAAATGAAATATTAAGGCAGTAAATAAATAAAAAGTAAAGGAAATAGTTGTAATAGTTTCTCAGTATTTATTTCAAATATCTAGAAACTCAATGTAAAAAAAAAAGGCACCTTAAAAATGACATAAATAGTCCAAAATATGATAGCAAAAGAAAGTTAGTTATTGATGCCTAATGAAGCATTGCTATAAGGTTTTATATTTCAGGGGATTTTTTAATTGCTAAAATCTTGAATTAAATAGTTTAGTTGTTGGGCTAATAACAGTAGTATTTGGAAATACTTTTACCTATTTAGTTAATTTTTTTTTCCCTCCCAGGTATTTATGTTTTTCTACTTTCTTATTATTGCAATTATTTTTTTCTGTATTTATCTGTTAGCTAGAACTCTTTTTCTACTGTGCCATTGATTATGTTGTCTATTTTCATAAATTAATATTAGAGAACATAGTATTTTTTCATTAATCTGTGTGAAAATGTATGCATCTGCATGTATGTATATTTATGCACGTGCATGTATATATAAATATGCATATTAATCTCTAGAATTCTTTTACTTT
The DNA here is from genome assembly GCA_013396655.1 of Campylorhamphus procurvoides. Classification (NCBI taxonomy): domain Eukaryota; kingdom Metazoa; phylum Chordata; class Aves; order Passeriformes; family Dendrocolaptidae; genus Campylorhamphus; species Campylorhamphus procurvoides. The sequence continues at coordinate 266,597 of WBMV01000282.1, read as the reverse complement.
CATTTAATTTGCAAGTCTTTATGAATTTCTATATTGGAGAAGTTAAATCAACTATATTTCCTCCAAAACAAAATTCAAGAAAAATCCTTTTAAACATTATATTTATGAAATGTGGCATTAATATGGTTTTAATTCTTCATGTTTTTGAACATACTTTTATAAAAGTGTTGAAATTTAGAAAAATTCTTGCAGCCTTCAATCACTATCATGATCATATAGTTAGAACTAGATTTTAGATATTAACAAATGTCAATAATTTTGAACTAGGTTACATCAACATCACCATTATCACCATTACTAAAAGTATTTCCGTCTTTTATTAAAGTATGCCTTAACATTTTCTTTTAATTGCAGCTGAATGTGGAGCCTCCACGACAAATAATGAAGGAATCTTATTGTCCCCCAATTATCCTCTTAACTATGAAAACAACCATGAATGTATTTATAGCATTCAGGTACAAGCAGGGAAAGGAATCAATATTTCTGCCAGAACGTTTCACTTGGCCCAAGGAGATGTTCTTAAGGTATGCAATCATGTAACTTATTTGTTCTTTCTAAACTTGTGGTTCTTCATATTATTGGAGTTTATCTGCAATAGTAAAGTATCAGGTAAGTTGATATTGAGCGTCTCTTAGAAAATATGTTTCTCAACTGGTTCCATTTTTAAAAAGTTAAAAATTAATCTCAATTAGTCTCAATAATCTGTTTCTTAAACATAATTTCCTGACAACAGATAATTAAGAAGAGATTGAAATCATAAACCAAATATTACCCTACTGTGTATTTGTATTTGATTTTCAGTATTAAATATTCATCAATAACATCTTTTGATTTTTTTTATTTCCTCAGTACCTTCATAACTTCAGCTGTGATCTAAACATAATAGGTAACACCCAGCAGTTTCAATTCAGACAGGCTACATACTGCGTTTTGTACATGAGGTTTACACTTTAAATGAATCTAATCTTGTATGCTATGTAACATGTTCTGCAAAATGGTAAGCACATCAACTGCCTGTGAATAGAATTGTTACATTAAAATAAGAAACAAAAAAAGGGGAAAGCAGCACACTAGAAGCTACCAGAGCAATTTCAGCCTATAAATTCAGTAGCTTTTTCAGTAGATTTGTTCTTAGATTTTGTTACTGTACTCCAGAAAGTGCATTTTCAGATGCATATATTGCTTAGCCAACTACACACTTAGAGCTGGTGTTGGTCCGAGTGAGCTGCTATTACCATCAGTGATAGCACACCAATGCAATAAGATATCCATAAAGCAATTAAATAATTGTCTAATTAGTCATAATACGCACTTTAATTAAACTTGGCTCTCTGAAATCAAAGGAACAAGAAATACCATGCCACTCACATTTGATAAAAAATTCTTTTCTGCCATAATCTTCCATATACTTATTAAATGAGAAGGATCATGAAAATATATAGTTCTAAGAAACAGCTATGATCCAGAGAAAGTTTTATCTCATCTAACTTCAGCCATCTCTGCTTTACTTTAGAATTTCTGTCATTAGTTGTCAGGCACTGGCATTTCCAAGGGGGGCTAATTATAACTAAGATATAAGCAGGCCTGAACAACAAATGTAAGATGGAATCAGGCAGCAAGAAGAAATAAATTATAAAACAAATGGTTTAAAATAAAAAAAAAAAGTATTATGTTCTTCTTAAACCAAAACACAAGCAAAGAAAAATAAACCAAGGTCTACTAAATACTCAAAAATGCACAGGTGTGTTTATTTTATCTTGAACTCACTGCTTACTTCAGAACCAAGTAGATACCTATGTTCAATTGTTGCAGTAATTAATATAGAAAGATTTAATTTGAAAGATGCTTAGTATTTATTAACATTAAACAGCGTGGGGAAAAAACCTAAACCAACCAACCCACCAACCAAAACAGTCATTCAATTTACTGTTAAAATAATCAGATGGTAATGCAAGTATGTAATTTTAACAATTTTGGAATTTTTTTATGAAGCAGAAAAATTAGTTTTGTAGTGGTAAGATCTTTAAATTAACCAGTTACAAGTACTAATTCTTATTATGGTTGTTATGCTTTTCCAGCCTATCCAACATCATTGCAAGACAGAGGCACTTAACCTTTACTATTTTGGGAAGAATGATACCTGTGGAACCCACTGTGTCTCTTCCTGCTTCCTTTCTTAGGTGGAACTCTTGCAAACTGTCTTAATTCTATCATGCCCTTTTTTCATGTTTTCATTTGATAAAGGAAAAATCTTCAGGAAATACATTAGCATTCACACATTCCAAAGTTTTTCTCACAGAAGCAGTTCTGAAGTTTCTGTTGATTTCTATTATTACTGATTACTTCTCATCTCCAGAAGCTGAAAAAGATTCACTGAAAGATTTTGTGTGTAATTGTCTGAGAAATATACCTAGTGTTTATCACTAAAAGCTTCAAGATCAGGAAAGTAGCCTCAGTTACTCACATATTTTTTTCCCATATTGCCTTACACTTATTTTTTTTAATCCCAGTAAAATGTTTCTGAAGATAAGTTTGCAGGAACTTCCTTTTATTTTTGTAGAACTAGAAACAAAAATGAAAAATGGGAAAATACTGCCTCCTTTGCCTATTTTGCTGACTGCAGAGAATAAACATTTGGCTACAGGAGTAGGACATTAGTGTTATATTTTAGTCTTAAGTGAATCAATAATAGTCAACACATGCTGTAAACCTGTCTAATATGTATCACTACTTCAGTTTAAAAAAAAAAAAAAAGGAAAAATATCTTTCAGTCTGTTGCCTTAAAGGAGAGAAGAAAAAAAACTCAGGCAACTCCAGTAGGAGATAAGATAAGTGAGCAGGAGCTTTAATGAGCCTCCAGGCTCCAGGAATACATTCAAATGGGAAATCCCCCCCTTACAACTAAGTTACAAGATTTTATAATAGTGTCCATCCAATCCCATTCTGTTATTTCTCCCAGTCCTGCCCCGTTCCACCCTCGGCACACCCCATCAGAAATTTGGTCTGGGGTCTCAGGACCCTCTCTTCATCATCATCATCTTCCTCACAGCACGTCAGGTCCTTGGAGGCCTCCCAAAGCTTCAGATTTGGAGGTCCTTCTGTCCCTGTCTTTATCTTGTGGTATAGGCTTCATGGCGCTTTTCTGCAATTCTACCTTGAAATACAGACTAAACAACTAAAGGAATTCTAAGGGGTTGATATAGGATGGAGTTAGTATGTATAAACATTCAGCTACTGAAATTATATTACTAGTACATTAGAGCTACAATAATTTCTAACATCTATAAAATTAAAAAATCAAAAATCAAAGAGACCCTTCAACATCAAGTCTTACAGAGAACAGCCAAGTGACGTAAAGTGAATACACAGTTCCCCTTTAACTATGAGCTAGGGAGGGTAAGGAATTCACCATTTTAAAATCAAAGTACTTAAAACGACTTTCAAACAGGTCTTCCTTCCCTTTAATACAAATAAAGCAACCCCACGATATTTCATAGCTAAAGCTCAGGTTTTTAACAACAAACTTTGGTTAAGAAATGGATAATGCATCTCTTTTCATCAGAACTGACAGATGAAAATGCAGAAAAGAAGTTAATCTTTGTGTTACTTTTTCTTGCTGCTAAGGTTTTAGATTACTAGAGCTATGCAACTAAAATTCAAAGTCTGAATAGACCGAGTATTGTAATAAACTTTTGATATGTTCTTTAATGAAGGCATAAGGTCTGCTGCTTGCTGCATGAATTAACTGAGCATGGATCACATTTATATCTGACAAGCGCTGTCATTGAAACAATGAAACAGCAGGTACTGGGAATGCAGCATTAGAGGGAAACAGCATATTTAATACAAATAAATCACCACCCTTACTGTTACTCCACAGGCAGAGAAGGAGGATTCCCTGTTATCAATTCTGAAGTGGTATAGAAAAAGAGGTTTCAGAGCATATAATTTGTTTTTCATTTGCTTCGTTTAGCATGCCATTCTCTTGTTCTCTTTTTGATGTAACTGCTCTGGTTACTTACATTAATGGTGTAGTTCTTTTTGTCTTTTTTTTTAATTTCAAACTATTTAAAGATATACATTTCTCTGCATTTTTTGTGTCGGAATATAACTTGCTCTTGATAATGTCATATCTTATTTTAATATTTATGAAAGTTACATGATGGCATATGAAGAATTTAAGATCTGCAGAGTCATTACAAGCCAATCCTTTTAATATTAATCTCAGAAGCTCTGTAATAGTCACTTTCTTCTTTCCAATATTACTGATACCTGAATTTGTGCGCTATTTTTCCAGAATTCAACATTTTTAGACTAAACTCCCTATGTGGGAGGCAAGGAAAAAAAAAATAAAAGAACATGTTGTTTCCAAAGTATGAGAATATTTCTACCTGCTTTTATCTCCATCTACCTGTTCTGCTTGTAAACTTCCTGATCTCTGACAGCTGTGAGCAAATCGTTTAGATTTACACTGGAACTAACAGAATTGCTATTATTCTTCTTGCCTGAGTAGTCCATTATTAGCAACAAACACTTCATTTGCATTGAAACCAGTGAAATGTAGAAAACATTCTTCTATGTCAAAGATATGTGTTTTGTTTTTACTGGGAGAAAGGTACTTTAATTAGAATTGAAGCTTGAACAAGGCTCATGGGTGGGGTTTTTTTCGCTATTTTCAGAAGATTTCAGCATGAATGAAAATGTACCTATGCATGGTATAAATGTTACACCCCAGTCGCGAAGTCTTGACTTTTACCAAGTGTTACACTTTTAATTTCAGGCTTCAAGAGATTTTGCTCGCATGAACACTTGTAAAGCCATTGTTCTTTGGTACCTTCAGTTAATGTCCAGAGAATAACTACATATTTTACTCCTAAGAGGTTTCTTCTAATTTGCTAAGAATATAGGGGTTTTTGCAAACAGGGTTTTACAAAGTAACATGCAACTTGATAAAAGCATTACAAGAGGTTACCAGGACCAGCAAGCATTGCTGTGGTAAGGAAATCAGGTATCCATAACTTTCAGAAAACAAGTGTTTAAGTTACCCACAAGAGGAAGAAAAGAATAAAGGAAGAGAAATTAAGAAAGGAAAGAGAGAAAAAGACGGGAGAAGGCACACAGTTACCACTTAGAAGGCCATACATTGACAACTTCAAAGAAACCAGGCCAAGACCCACATGGAGACTCTTTGGTCACTGTGGCCACTCCCTCCAGGCAGGACCTTTGGTTCACTGACCACTCCGTGTCCCCTTAGCCAAGGTGGGGGTGCCACAGTCATTTATAGGCTCCAGAGGGTGTGATGTGGTGGGCCACCAGGAGGACCTTATTGACTGACAGGTGCCCTGTGCAACCTTCATGCCATGTGACCAGATCTCAGCAGCCATCCCTGCTGACCACGTGGACACTGTGCTGCAGGCTGGTCCTCTCTCCCTGACACACACACACACACATAGATGCACCCCCACAAGGTGGGTCTGACTCAGTAACAACTGATCTGGTGTGTAATAACTAATTAATGGATAGTTTTCTGATAATGTTTTAAAAAAAGCAAACCTCACCCCCAAAATTTTGCAGGCACATTCCAATAAGTAAATGATAAACAAAAGGCAGAGGAACAACAAGCATGAAAATGACTGACATGGAAAGAGAACATTAGTTGTTTCTGCAGATCTTTTTTTTATCTTTTATAGTAGATTATGTACTTGGGCTTATATAGAGTGAGAGCTGATGTGCCAGGTGAGATTGCACCTATGTGGCAAAAAAGGATTTAATTTATTATTTTTGATACTGTAATGAAGCAGTCTTTCTTTTTTCTTTTACTAAAGCACTCAGGGCAGCAACAGGCAGGTAGCAGTGTGCCAGTAAACAGAAGAGAACTGGCAATCAGGATTCCCTTTCCCTGGGCTTGGCTCAGCACTGACTGTGCTCCTGCCAAATATGGAGGACCCAGTTTTACTGCATTTGTTTGGTGTCTCATCTGTGGGCCAGATTTAAAATGTGTGCACATGACTCGGTTTTTGAGGGATTTTGGGCAAACTCTTCAAAGGGAGGTGATGTTTGGGCCTTTTTGCTAATTTGTTTCTTAAGAATCTCCCTGTTTGTTATCATAATACTTCTAGCAATATCATCTTAAAAACATGAGTGAAAAATAGGTAATAAATGTAGGGGCCAAAAAAAATCCGAAAACATATGGGCCATTTTCTGTCTTTATATTAGTGCTTCTATTTTCATGTGATATACATTGGACAAGGTGTTGACAGCCTCAGTTCTGAGCTGCTGATTTTATGTTATTTCTTCTCTTTATAAAGGCACAGATCTTCATATCCATATTTCTTTTATGTTTCAATGGAAAATGTCAAAAATAATTTGATTAAAATGCACAAATTTATTACAATCACTGCATGCTAAAATTTTATAAAGTTAAATAAGTTGCTAGGAATATTAATTCCTAGGCATTAATTCCCATTTAAAATTTCTGGATAATGGAGGCACTTAAAAGATTAGCAAGTTTTGTTTGTTCTCTAACTACAGATGTAAACATAGCAACTCCTTACCAAGTATCAATTAGTTCAAATCATATTTATGTAGAATGTTCACTATTAGCACCCTTCTCTATAACATTTCAAAATATTATTGTGATCTTCAACACAGTTTTCTGTGTCTTTGCTCCTCTTCATGAATTAATCATTTATCAGATTAGGCATTTAAAGAGCTGATAAAGATGGACCTCTGTTTTCTGAATAGCTTGTTACTGTCTTATTCAGGCATTATACAGTCATGAATCAATTATCTTTGCATTAATGATACCAGATGACTTTAAGAGAAATATATCCAACTAAATAATATTTTCATGATGATTATTCTTGGACTCACCTTTAGCATCAAAGTGACTTAAATCCAGGTCTGCTGCCAAGGCCTATAAGAAAGAATATTCTTATATTAAAAATAAACTAATGGTGTTATATTAATTCACATATAATATAATTCACATTGTCTCCCAGAACAGCTGAATTACTGCATTGAATTAATGCATTCAAAATCTTTGGCTTCCACCTAATTAAAAAAAAAAACAAACAAACAAAACCTCCACCTAATTTAGCAAGGTTAGAAAGAAAATGCTGGTTCTAAAAATCTTGCAAGGGTCTGTTACCACGTTCTTTGCAAGCTAAACTGCGTCTTTCAAGTTATTATCTAAAGTTCCATTTTTTTTCTATTAACTCATATAAGACAAAAAAGATGATGTGGCATAAATTGAGAGTTATGCTACAAAAGATGCATTTATTGTCCTAAAGGAGACCCCAGTGTCTCAAGAAAAGGGATATATGTTTCTCTGAATGTCTGAAAGACAGGAACTGAAAGGAAAATAATTAATTCAGTTTCATGTTCAAATGAATCATGATCCTGCCTCAGCCAGATGCAGTTCTGCTAACCAAAAGAATCAGTTTTAGTGTTGGGGTACTTTAAATGCTCTTCCTTCATAGAAATGATATAGACTAAACAGTATTATACAGTTAGCCCATGAAGCAGAGTTAGTGTTAAATAATGAGAGATGTCAGTGGACTAACAGAAAAAGTTTAATATGGTAGTCTGTCTAACAAAACTGGCAATGAAGTATGTGTGGGGACATTCTAACATGAAGAAAATTTGTATCATGATATGGCTTATTGAAAGTTCTGGTGAGACATTAAGAATAGTTGGTGTAACATATTAACAGTTTCCTTTGGTTAATTATTAATGATGCACACATAACAGAAAATTAATTACACTTAAAAGTGTCTAAAAATAAAATAAATCCCGAATCCTTGTGTATTATTAGTTATAAGTAGCGTATAAGTAGTGAAATTAGGAGAAAGAACATCAAATTCAAGGTGGGCTTTCTTTAAGTCTGTCATGATGTAAATATCTCTGCTGGATAGCAATAATTCTGAAATAGGTGTTTCCCTTTCAGTTACTAAAACAAAGCTGAGTACATTTCAGATTAATTTTCGGAGGGGTGGGGGTAAGTGGGTTTGTTTGGTTTTGTTGTTTTGTTTTAGGTGGGGATTTTTTTTAGTTTTTTGTTGTGGTGATTTTGGTTTTTTATGTCTCTGGCTTGTTTACTGATCTCATTATAGTTTTACAGAAGTTTTTTTAAAAAATATAAGAAATCTATTTTAATACTGCTATATATATTTTGAAATTGCTCTTTATTTGATAAATACAAATTGCACCTTTTTTGTTTCATTCTGTATTTTCTTATTTTTAGTCCATTTAAGGACATCGACATTTAAACTGAAATTTGTTTTGAATTTTTTTGCTTGTGTCAGTAAAAAACAAGGAATGATGCCAAGTAATTTTTTTGCGCATTTTAAACTGCTGCACAATTATTTACTCATTACAGATAGCTATAAATCACTTATTTGTTTTATTCAGCATATCATTAAATGTAAAGTCTTTGTTATTACTAAAGACATGAGGATTTCTGGAAAGTAGTATTTGTGTAAGTGTCTTAGTTCAAAGGAGAACTGAGATATCTATGCTGTATATCTATAAATAATCCCTCTCCTTTAAATTTAGAGAACAGAACTTTAATCAGGAAAAAATATATGTAAAGGAAAAAAATAACAGTTCTTAACCACAACATATATATATATATGTATATATAGAACAACAGTCTGCAACAAACCCCTCCACCCCCAAATGACAAGGCAAAACAGTCTAAAAGGTCCTCTTGGCTACTTCCCCAAAAGGGAAATGTGATTATATCCACGGACAGCAGGTGGCACGGTCGTGCCCAGCTGGCTGGGCTCTCTGACCTGTTGGTGCAGATGATGGCTGTGGTCTAGTCGGAAGTGATGGTCATATTCTGATCGAGAGTGGTGGTTTCCTCCTGTCAAGGTCCTGCTGCTCCTCTGGATCCGACAAGCTGTCCCCAAGATTTTCTGAGCCCCATTTATGTACCCTCAGGGAGCACCCAGTCCCTCCCCCAGGGCAGGGACTCACACAATGGGTGATTAGCTCTATGAGTCATGGGGTATGGTTGAACCGTTGATGGCCCATTAGCACCCACACCCCCCTCAGGCTGGGTGTGAAGGTGCTAACGACTTTCTAGAACTACTGCAAATGGTCCATTGTTCTTGGGGAATGAATAGAGGGTGTAGAATGCATAGCTTTAATCACCCCCACGCAGTGATAACTGGTCCCTCCTGCTGAACTAGGACGGTAAGTTATTCTCAAAAATATGGAACAGGCATCATAATACTTCACATTCACTTTGTTGCCTTACTGCTAATGCTGGTGTATTTGTTTTGATTTTGTTCTGATGAAGATTCCTTTTTACAAATACAGGCCGTAATTACATTTGTAATTAATACAATTAGATCTTATTTAGAACTGCAGACAATTCCGTATTCTTTAATAAAGCTTTACAATCTTCCTATATTGCAATTTGAAAATTGTTCTGAGGTCAATTTACTGATTTACAAGTGAAATTTTTCATAAACCCCATTTATCAAAGGTTTAGTTATTGTAGAAGTCAGTAAATAAGTCCCACAGGACATAATGGTTTGCTATGGGGGATTTTTTAGGAACTACAGGAATGCAACAATCTGTGATATTTTAAAGCAACCAAATTTGTAGGGAAATTTTCTGAGAATTATTAAAAGATTGTTCTACATATTTAGTAGTCTGATATAAGTTTCTGGTTCAAATGTGGAAAACAACAACACTTGAGGAAAAAATAAATAATAAAAGTGCTGTATTCCAATTTAAATATAGATTACATTACTCTTTCAATTTACAGAAGCAGTCGCTAAATTTATTTCCTAGTCTTGTTTTACTTTATAGTTATATTTGAACCTCTTTTCACATGGAAGAAAACCACCACAGGTTTATATAAAAAGCCAAAGTTGGGGATATGTGAGGTTTTCTGTTATCCCATCTCAGTGACATGAGACAGATCCAGCTACACAAGACAGGTGTTTGCTGGTAGGCTGTGTTCAGCATTACAATACAGGTGGGGAAGGAGTAGACACAGAGATTTAAAAAGACTGAGCTGATATGGTAACCCTGCCCACTTCTATTGTTATGCAAAAAAAGGAATTGACATATTTTAAGCTCTGCTTTTGAAAAATCATCAAAATTAAGTCAACTTTACTCAAGAGAGGCAAATAATATATCCAGATAGTACTCTGGGTTGACTGGCAATAGATCTCTCTTGACAGAGTTGTCCTCCCTCTTAATGGAGATGTATAGAATTGTTTTGTAAATAAAATATATCTTTTTATTTCCTCATAATTGTAAAATTCACATTTTTTTTTACAGATCTATGATGGCAAAGATAACACTGCCCACCTACTGGGAGCGTATACAGGGGCATCATTAAGAGGCCTGACACTAAGCAGTACTTCAAATCATTTGTGGTTGGAATTTAACTCAGACATGGAGGGCACTGATGAAGGTTTTCAGCTTGTGTATACCAGTAAGTGTTTGAAAAAACAGTAGTAATATGCTTTTAAAGGAATGAAAATTCTTTGCTTATTAAGAACAAATCACTAATCAAAACAATATACTTTCATAACAGTACCTTAAAAGACCCAAAACATGTAGCATACTGAAACCTTAATTTGATAGTCATTTGCACAGTCTGATACTTGAATCGCTGTCCTTTTTCTAGAGGGTTATTTTGAAGTCTTTTTCAGTGTTGGAAAGCATAAAAAAAAACAGGGCAAGTTTCAGTTAATTGTGTTAGCACATAGAAGTATTGAAGCTTGGGAGTAGTTTTTAAATGGATAGCCAAAACACTTAATTGCATGAAGATAATTCATAAGTAAAGGACATTCTCCCCTTAAGTTTCATGTCCAGTGCTGACTTTGCATTTGTTTTTGAACTTACATTATTGTTTAAAATAATTGGAACCAAACTGATAAAGAAAGGGTCCTAACAAGAACTTCTTACCTATATGTGGGCTGACAAATTAAACTATAAAGATGAAGAGAGTAAAAACCTGTTCAGATCTCTGGCTTATTTGGCATATGGAAACAGATATACACACCTATTTTATCAAGCATTAACTTCTGAAAATGTATGTGATTGTTCCATGTTACTATTGGTATGTAGTGTGTATGACTTTTTTTTTTTGGTAAGTATTTCATCATCACTGAATATAAAGTGATTTTTTATCAACCAGGACAATTTTACAAGGTAATTTTGCAATGCAGCTATCAACATTCTTTTTTGTCACTCTGCTTAAATAATTTATTTTTTCACGTGTTCAAATAACTATTGTTTCAAAAATTCTACATCATCTTTTTAAAACTAATTGTAACAAAAAGTAGCATAAGTCTTGCAGAATAAAAGGAATGTATTTCCAGATACTAAAGAGTATGTAATTATTTTCCAGGTGAAAGTTGTGTAATTATACCCTGTAATACATGTGATAGCATAGGACTGCATCCTATGATTAAAGATAGGTCTTTTGGTGCTGTGTTACTATGTAAGTGTCAAGATATTTAATTTTTATTATTTATATCAGTACATCCAAGCCTAGTACTTGAACCTAATCATTAACATTTCCTGTCTTTTGAGACAGACATTCTTGTAGAATACACTTTCCTATCTTGAATAGTTATTAGCCTGAACAGTGCTGGATTTTCTTTTGTTGATATTGGTAGCATTGGAAGAGAAAAAGAAAGTACAGAGGAGGGCCATGAAAAGAGTTGGAGCACCCCTCCTATGAAGACAGGCTGAGAGAGATGGAGTTGTTCAGCCTGGAAAAGAGAAGGCTCTGGGAAGACCTTATAGTATCTTGCAGTATCTAAAGGAAGCCTACAAGAAAGCTGGAGAGGGACTTTCTCAAGAGCATGTGGTAACAGGACAAGAACTAATGTCATTAAACTGCAAGAGGGCGGGATTAGATTAGATACATGGAAGATTAGGTACAAGTCTGAGCTCTGCCTTGGTGAATGCATCAGCCAGGCTAGATGGTGCAGATTCTCCAGCTGGAGCTGCAGCCTCTGCTCTCAGATGAGTGCCCCCTATCCTGTCTTGAGAGTTAGGTGGGATGAGTGTTCTTGACCTGGGCAAATGGTCACAGAGCCTGTTTGCTGGGTTATGTGGACTTCCAGTCCACTGGGACAGTGGAATATTTACCTTTCAAAGAGATGTTCTCCCTGTGTGGCCTCCTGGGCAAACTGCCCAGCCCTTCCCTGGCCAAGACCTCATGCCCTCTTTTCCTGCTCTGGTCACAGCACTCTTGGGCATGCACACTTAAGGCATCAAAAATGCTTCCAGTATCCCCAGTTAGAAAATGGAGTTGCATATTAACCTTCCAGAATGAGGTGAGCAGTTAAAAAGTTTACTTTGATTCTGCCTATAAGGAAGCTCCCCAGAGATGAGGATATCCCAGGGATCAAGGCAGATTTTAACTTCTTTTCACTCAGTGTGATCAGCAGTTTTCCTAGAAGACAGGAAATTTTAACTGATCAATATGTCTCTAAACCAACATTATCAAAAATGGTTCTTCATCTGGAACTCACTTTAGCTTCTTTCAGAACTTCTGTACTAGGAAATAATAGGTTAGGAATGAGAAAAAATCAGCTTAGAGGTTGTGGATGCTCTTCAACTGGTGAGACATTTTCAGTCACACATGAAATGAACTGAAGGAATAACTGGAAAGATACAGAATTTTGCATATATTTTTTTTCTTCCCCTTATGTGAGCAAACAGTCTTATCCAACATGAAACATTTTGTTTGTAAAATAAAATAAAGAGCATATTTAAAAAAACCCCACAACAATAATAGTGATTAAGCACCTGAGGAGAGATTGTGAAAGGCTACCAACTCTTGACCAGATGGAAAAATACTGTGTGAATGACTTTGCTGAACAAAGCCAACATGAAAAAGCCTTCATTTGCTCCCATATTACCTATGTATAGGAATCTCCCTACAAACATTCTGAGCTGCATGATATTGATAAAATCATTTGGTTTTGTACAAAGTGAGTCTTCGAGTTGCTTCTCAGTTAATAACAGAAAACCTAATTTGAAATAGAAAATCTTTCTCCCAGATTTGTATTTGTCCGTATATTAGTATGTCTCCCCCTTTCCGTTTAGTGCATGTTAGTTTCCATCTTGCTCTGCATCTTAGTTCACAAAAATGTCCAAGTTGTTCAGCTTGAATTCTCTGTATCATCATTATAATTGTTTCCTGCATGTAGTTCTTAAATTTACAAACTACTGAATGCAAAATTAGGGATTGATGAGTATAACAGTATGTATTTTGTGCCACAGGTGCTATTGTGCTGCTGTTGTTACTGTGCGAAATAATGACAAACAAATCTACTGTTCAGTTTTGTTCATGATCCTTTAAATGTCTATTCACAAGTAAATGGACAATCACTTTAACTGCCAATTTATAATTTATCATATCATTTTAGAATTGATTGATAATGATATTGAATTTTCTTCTCAGTCTTTAATTGAGCTCTTAGGAAAAATAAAGTTCTGACACAATTTGGTTTTCACGCTCTAAGAAAAGTGTATAGACGGTTACTTTGACTGCTTAAAACCAGAGAAGTGGTTTTAACTTAAACATGTTGTTACTTGAAGTTTGGAAATGATTGATTTCCATTGAATTACAGAAAGTCTTAATTTTATTAATGTATTTATCTGTTTGGTTTTGTAACTACAGTGTTTTATTTCTCCCACAGGTTTTGAGCTTTCACATTGTGAGGATCCTGGTGTGCCACAGTTTGGATATAAAATCAGCGACCAAGGCCATTTTGCTGGAAGTACTATAGTTTATGGGTGCAATCCAGGCTACACACTCCATGGAAGTAGCCTTCTCAAGTGTATGACTGGGGAAAGAAGGGCATGGGACTATCCTCTGCCATCCTGTATTGGTATTATACTCTTTTTTATTATGATTTATTGATTTACTTAACCTATTTTTTGAATGCAAGAAAGAAAAAATGTAAGAATTGTTAGATCTATGTGAAATCTGATTTGTAGGTGAACAGATCTGTTTACAGAGGCATTTATAGTTCTCTCTGCATAGTTCTCATCTAAGTCCGTGAGTGGTGTTGCCTTTTATGGGTTTAAAAAGATAATAAATATTAAACATTTGTGCCTATTGAGAATCCTAATGCATGAAAATCTAATTCTACTTGGCAAATAATCAACATAAGAAGACAGCTTAATCAGAAAGCCAGGACATGCATATTTCATAAGGCATTGTAAAACTAGTAGCTAGAAAACTTTTCATATATTTACATAGAATAATAGAAAATAAATAAAAGAAAACAAAAACATTAAGATATGAAGAGATATAGAGTTATTTTGTGCTTTGGTCACATTTCTTTACAATATTATAACTTTATAAGTTTTGCAGGTACCTATGGGTTCAGTTACTCCCATATGAGAGGGGAAAGAAGACAAGACTTAAATTTTATAGCAGCTTTATTTTTTTTTCATCTTCTTTTAGAGGAAATTTGAATTGACTGAGTAGGGGAAGCAAAAGGTGTAATGCGGTCCTTATATGCTTTCTTACAATATTAGGCCACACAGTCAGTTTAATTGTGCTACCTATTCAACAAGAGAGTAGATGTATAAATTTATTGCTCAAATGATTAGCTGGCAGACCATTATATAATGTTGTTTTTGTTAGCTGAATGTGGAGGCCGTTTTAAAGGAGAATCATCAGGAAGAATCTTATCTCCTGGCTACCCCTTTCCCTATGACAACAATCTGCGTTGCATGTGGGTGATTGAAGTAGACCCAGGAAATATTGTCAGGTACTGAAAACATCTTACAATTATGAAAGTGCTTTTGACTATAATAACCGAATCTTACCTCTAGAGTGGAGAAAAAAAAAAAATGGATTTTGGACTCAAAATTTAAGGTGCAGCTCAAGGCCAGTGTTTTTAACATTTTAGGTTTCGGTTGAAACTGTCTATCTTTAATAAATATTTACTAAACAAGATCAAGCTTTAAAATTGGTTATAATTTTGTGACATGCTGGAGGCAGCAGAACTCTTTAGTGAAAGACTACAATTAAAAGAAAAAAAAAACCACTCTGCATTTTAGCAGTCCTTTTAATTAGACATCTATTCACAATATATTGCTCATTGCATGAATTTAGAGTTCTTTTTCATTTGTTTTGATGGGAATGTGATACATAATGTTGTCTTAGGAAAACTGAAACCATTTTCTGAAAAGATTGTGTAGATACTTATAGATAATTTGAATGGCTACGGTAATACATTATTTCATGGCAGACAAATTAAATATTGTTAGGTTTTTTTTCTTTCAAATTAATTTTAGTATTGTCCTTTCATGCATTCAAATATAAGTGTATGGAACATTATAGAAAATCACCCTTAGAAATTAAATTTTATTTGCTTTTCTGTTGTGGTTGTTTAGTTTTGTTTTTAAAGCTGTGTTGTTGAGTAATATGAAAACTGACAATGAAATCATGGTATTCTTTCAGCCTCCAATTTCTTGCTTTTGATACTGAAGCATCCCATGACATTCTAAGAGTTTGGGATGGTCCTCCTGAGAATGAGATGTTACTCAAGGAAATCAGTGGCTCCCTTGTTCCTGAAGGCATTCACAGTACACTCAACATAGTAACTATCCAATTTGACACAGATTTTTATATCAGTAAATCTGGATTCGCCATACAGTTTTCAAGTAAGTTGGTTAATTTAATTTTTAATTTATAAGATAGTTCACTCACAGATAATTGTAGTGCTGGAAACACTTGAAATCAATGACAGTATTTCTTACTTTATTAGTAACAGAATTGGCGTAGACATATAGATTTGTTGAAGCTATATTTTTATCTTAAAAATTCCCAAACCAATAAAATAATGTGTTCTTTGCTAGTTTTGGCTGTGTTTCAAAGCTGAGGCAGTGCCAGAATGCTCATAATTATGACTAGTGTTTTTCACAAAGGAGGTGATGTAGGCATGTTACAGGATCCATCCTTTCCTAATCAATGAGAGTTTCTGCTTTGAGAGTCATCTGTGGGGAGTTTTCATTCCTGCTGTGCTTGTATAGGGTGAAACAGGAAAGAACACTACAGGAACAGCCGTGCCCTTCTCCCTTTTGCCTTCTAGTGCTATATCATCTTATTGCAGGCAGCACAATGACAAATTTAAACAGTTACTTAACTGTTACTAAATCCCTTTAGACATTTTATTGCTGAAACAGAGGAAATCATTGAGCAAGGTCCATTTTGACCTTCTTTTTCCTCTGATCAGTGAAATTTATATGTATTTTTTTTCAAGCTTAGCAAAATCTGTTCTAATATCATCATTTTGTGTAGCAGTAGCAATGTTTCTAACATGAGTTGACACAGAGACTCTGAATGTTAACATTATTTGCCTCATTGTGCTTCCTGTGCTTGGTAGTTGTATTAGCCCTTGTTTTCCCCTACCCTCATTATTTCTGTGTGTATGACAAATACCTGTGTGTGCATACAGTAGTTTGAAGAAAGAATGAATTATGTAAATGGGAGCAAAAAGTGAAAGACTGCTACTGCTCCATCAGCTGATTTTTGAAGCCAGGAATAGAGGTTTTAATTCCTTGAATCTGAAGAATTTTTGCCATTTTACCACCTCACCCCCTGCCAGAGCCTGTTTAGGAGAGTCTCACATATCTGATTTCCATTCTCAGACATGTTCCTATTTGATGTTGAGGCCAGAAAGAGAGTGGGGAGACCATTATACACTGAACTTATTCAGGCAGTCTTTTAGGTTCAGTGGAAAAATAGATTGATGCAGAATAAGAATGGAGTTACAATGAAAAATGGATGGTACATGGGAGTCATGCTATAAAACAGCTACTGATGCACTTGAAGTGATTTATCTGAAAGGAGGGTTTAGAGTTCTATCTGAATGGAGAGGCTTTTTATTTAGTTCTCCATGCCGTTGCAGTCTGTTGAGATCTAATGGTGACAGTTTAAAGGATCCATGTAGTTTTACTGCCTCAGCATTTCTCTTACTCTTCAGTCCAGATTCACAGAATCACAGGGATCCTACTTGATGTGGCACAGTTTGGGTGTATATTCTTAGTAGAATAACAAGAGATTTTTTTTTTTCTTTCCTGAGTTAAGATTTTAAAAATATTATGCAAATAGCTACAGGACATGAGTAACACTGTTGCTGTATGAACATATTATTTCACTAACCGGGAAAAAAATAGGAGGAGATGGAGGAAAGAGACATAATTCTTTGCAACTTTGTGTCAAGTATTGATGTACTTTCTTTGAGTATGTAATGTTTTCTGAGTGAAACAGATGGTGTCTTCGAACTTCGGCTACAGTGTAATTAACAAACAGAAAGCTCTCACATGGGAGGTATCTGCTTTTACTTTCCTCTTGCCATTTCATGAAATTGGATAGGAGTGTTTAACTGGATTATCAGCCCTTTTACCTCCAGATGAATGTCATTCAATGACAACAGATATTTTATGTTCAAACCTTTATAGGACGGAATGCTTTATTGTTTTCTCTGTTACTTTCTTATTCTTTAAACAAAAAATGTTAAAAAAATTGGATTAACCTTCTTATCAGGTCCTTACAGTTTTTGATTTCATTTTATCAACTGTTCTTACACAATTTTGCATCTGTTATTTATTTAGCGAGTGAAAATTTTCACCATTGATAACGTGGTATAGTTCATATTTGACTCCTTTCTAAGCCACCCAATACATACAGAAAAACAACTTGTATCTGGTAACAAAATACAGGTGAGATAGCATCCTTCACCAAAGTAAAAGGGGAAGGGTGAAAGGCAAAGCCTAAAGAAGCTGAACTATTATATAAATAGTAGAAAGAAAATTATTATTTCATATTACAACTGGTGATATTAGAATTCTTTCTATCTAGGGCTGCCCAAAAGAATCCTTTAAAATGCATGCAAGCTGTTATTAATTTTGTAAAATGTAGAGGGTCGGAAAGAAAATTTTTCATTATGAGAATTTTCTTGCCCCTTATGTCAATTAGTCTGTTTTGTTTGTTTCTTTTTGTTACTTGCCTTTTTGGGGAGAAAAAAACAAACAAGCAAACAAACACAAGTTTTGTTTTAGTTTTTGTTTTAAATCTGAAATAGTAGAAAAATTTTGATGATTTAAACTTTTATAATCTCTTTCTGTAAGTAAATAATAATGGAATTTTAGAATGGTTTGGGTTAGAAGGGACCTTCAAGACCATCTAGTTCCAGCCCTCTTCCATGGGCAGGGACACCTTCTACTAGATCAAGTTACTCAGAGCCCCATCCAATCTGGCCTTGAGCACTTCCAGGGATTGGGCATCCTCAGCTTTTCTGGGTGACCTGTTCCAGTGCCTCACCACCCAGTAAAGAATTTGTTCCAAACATCTAATCTAAACCTACTGTCTTTCAGTTTGTAGCCATTCCCCCGGTCCTGTCATTACATGCCTTTTTCAAAAGTGTTTATCTTTCATGCAGACTCCCTTCGGGTACTGGAAGGCCACAATGAGGCCTCCACAGAGGCTTCTCTTCTCCAGATTAAACAATTGCAATTCTCTCAGTCTTTCCTCATAGGAGAGGTGTTCCATCCTTTAGTTGTTTTGGTGGCCCTCTTTTGGAGTCTCTCCCACAGGCCAGTGTTCTTCCTGTGCTGGGGACCCCAGTCCTAAATTCAATACTCTAGATGGGGTGTCACAAGAGTGGAGTAGAGGGGCAAGAGCAGAGCAGAGAGGTAAAAAACTATTTTATGCTGAACCTCCAAGGAATAGTGGAGACATTTTTATGGTTGACAAGGATAGATTTTCTTATTTAATACAGCTGTGCATTACACTGAGCGGAAGAAGGGAAAGTGATGGATTTGGGGTGAAATAAGAGAACTCAGCCTGATTGTGCTTCTGTACTTTCTACCACTATTAAGTATTCAGGACTAGTAGAAGTATGGCTTGTTTTATGCATTTAATGTAAACAAAGAAATAAATAACTTTGCATTTCATCACTCATCAGAGAGACTGTTCCGTCATTGTATTTTATGTGCCTTTATGCCTTTCATCTTCTGGTTGGACATCTGCAAATTATCACTACAGAAACTCTTAATTTAAACTTTACAACTTTTCAATTTCTGCAGTCTCCTTTGACATGACAGTAAAGTAACATGATAGAAAACAGAGCCCACAAATACTGAAAAACAAAGTACCAAAATATGTGAAATAGAGCAGAATATGTTAAAAACTTTGTATATATGTGTAAAGGAAAATAAGAGCCTCTGGTGATTCAACAGTCAGATTGCAATATGAAGATTTTGGAACATGTCTAAATGGCATGTACAGATTGAATAATGTAGCTAGAGAACAGGTGCCAGAGGTCTTTCCTTAAGCTAGGAGAAGAGTGAAAGGCCAGAAGCAATATACAAACAGGAAGTACCTGTAACAGCATGTTTTCTCTGAACTGTCAGAGACGGAGCATGAAGAGCCCAACATGCTGGAAAAAAACCCCAATGAAATCGGAAGTAACATCATTTGATGAGTAAATTCTTCATAAAATGGAAAATTAGACCTTCAAGAAAAGTGAAGGAGAAATAGAAGAGTGCAATCATGTATTTACTAGAGATATAAGCTGTTTATTTCAGGGTCAGGCCAAAATAAAAGCCATAATGAAACATTTTCTTCAGCTGACATTGCTTTATGTTACCAAGCTGGAAGTAGTAGCTGAGAAAAAAAGACAGAGAACTGAAAATAGTTGAGTAAGAACAGTAAAGTGTAAAGCATTCAGTGCTAAAAATTGTGTCTGTGTTTAAAATAATTTGTTTAATCCTTTTAATATGTGTGAAATTTGTAATATCAGAATTGATGAGATTCTTTCCATAGATTTCAGGGGCCTTTGAATTGGGTATTGCAGGGAAGTTTCTTCTCTGCTAGCTTTAACATTTCAGGTGCCAGTTATCTTTTATTCAGAAAGGAAGGATCTGTATTCATCTTTTATAGGCCATTATTTCAGTGCTAATATCTGCACTACTGAATCCCTCAGCATTACAAAATACATTCTGCTCAGGTCTAAGAGTATAGTCACACCTCTGACTAATTAAGCAGCACAAAGTGTAGAGCATTTTTGGAGCATTATAAGGCAGCTAGTGCAGAACTAACCTGTAAATACATTTTGAGTACTGGGAGGTATTTTGTAAATAGATGTTCCAGCAGTATTTTATATCGTGTGACAGCAATTTCTTATATAACAGGATATACCTTAAAATACTTGGATTTACTGTCAAACTACAGCTCTCCCTCCTAATTTTAAGACTGGATGAACTGCCCTTTGGAGTTACTTGGCTCTACAGACCACAGAAAAAAGCCTGGAACACTTGAGGCAGATACCTGGACAATAATAATTTCCAGTCTGAAACTGATGTGTTATATTAATTACTTTGCTATAAAAATTAAATGATTTCTATATTTATGGTTAATGCTGATTTATAGCCACACTGTCTTCTAAATGTTTTGCATTCAATTTGTTTTTTTGTTTGGCTGTTTTCTTTGGTGTTTGTTATTGTGGTTTTTGGTTTTCTTTGTTTGTGGGTTTTTTGTTGTTGTTTGTTTTTTTAACAGACATTTTCACCACAGTCACGTTTGGGAAGATTCTTTTGACCCTGAACAACCCTACTGTTTGTTTCTGGTTTGTTTTGTTTTGGTTTTTTTTTTTCTTTTTTTCAGCTTTCTTGTAACAAAGATCTCTCCTTCGG
>WBMV01000282.1:212117-245835 GCA_013396655.1 Campylorhamphus procurvoides | reverse complement strand
GGGGTGGGTCGGAGGGGGCGGGGGGAAGCATTACTGTCTGTTTTCTTGTTTGCTTGGATTCTTTTGTTGGATTGGATTTTGTGTATATATGTGTGTGTTTTGTGGTTTTGCTTTGGTTTTGCATCAAAAGGCTTGAAAAAGGAAACCACTTAATAGATTTTTTTTTTCCTTCTATCAGCCATTGCCTCTATTTTCAGAAACTGANTGGAGTTACTTGGCTCTACAGACCACAGAAAAAAGCCTGGAACACTTGAGGCAGATACCTGGACAATAATAATTTCCAGTCTGAAACTGATGTGTTATATTAATTACTTTGCTATAAAAATTAAATGATTTCTATATTTATGGTTAATGCTGATTTATAGCCACACTGTCTTCTAAATGTTTTGCATTCAATTTGTTTTTTTGTTTGGCTGTTTTCTTTGGTGTTTGTTATTGTGGTTTTTGGTTTTCTTTGTTTGTGGGTTTTTTGTTGTTGTTTGTTTTTTTAACAGACATTTTCACCACAGTCACGTTTGGGAAGATTCTTTTGACCCTGAACAACCCTACTGTTTGTTTCTGGTTTGTTTTGTTTTGGTTTTTTTTTTTCTTTTTTTCAGCTTTCTAGTAACAAAGATCTCTCCTTCGGATATATTTAACCTGAAGGTGATTTGCAAATGCATCTGTGAATTTAACTGTTTTCTTTCTCAGAGTGTTGTTTCCTAGCATGGCTGGTATAAGGATTACTTCTTAACATAATTTATCACTTTTCTAAAGTCAGTAAGATAGGATTTATTCTTCCTCATGTCTATTTCATAGCAGAATGAACTTTTAATCTAAAATGTTTTCACACACTGGTGTACTGATTTCTTTCAACTTTGAGAAGAGTCATTTGGATTTAGAGACTTCAGGAGGACTATTTATCAACNTTTTTTTTTCCTTCTATCAGCCATTGCCTCTCTTCTAAGAAGCTGATATTAGTAAAAAGAATAACCACTTATGTGTCTTTCAGTGACAAATGTCATTCTTGTCACAGGTTTATAAATCACAATAACTGCTTAGTAACTATCATCTCTTAGTTTAGTAATATATGGGTTATGGCTACTTTATTCAGCCAAATACTATAAGTTAGTGCTTCCACGTATAATGCCCTGGTAATGGTTTGTAGCTAGAGAGATCTGAAGTTATGGTTTGAATAGCTGAAAGCAGTCAGGAAATATCAAAAGAGACTGGCAAAATTATAAATACTTTTAAAGTTCTAAATAAACAAATCATTCTCTCAGCCATGTCACCATAAAGGCATCTTATTTTAATTATATTGAAGATTGAAAGTCCTGATTTTAAACCCCATGCATAGTTTGGCCAATTTTGACTTGTATCAATGCAAAGTGTTCTCACTTGCCCTAAATTCACATATGTGGAAGGTAAAGTTGACTTTGTCCTACTTGGGACATGGCATTTCAGAGAGCTCAAGCTGATTTGATTCCAAATTTGGAATCTCATATGTCTCAGATTAATATTTTAATTTTTTTCTTTCAAATTTATATGTGTGAAAGCTATTCCTTGAATCTGAAAAATCTGATAGTATGTTTTTACTTGCAAAAAGGCCATTTTATATATATATGTATATTTAGAACTGTGTATACAACAAAGTAAAATATAGTTTTGCAATTCTTGATTATGTGATCTTAATATCATAAATCAAATTACTTTTCTGTTTCAGAAAAGGCTCTTTAACTTCCTCATGATTTTTTTTTTCCTCTTTGGTTAATCCAAAATGGTTAATCTCTTTCATCAATTTCCTTCAAATCAACTATTGATTGAAATAGTACACAACAGCCAAATACTTACATAATAGTACAAATCCTTGAAATTATTTCAAGTAAGATCCTGTGAAGATTTAATTAGTAGCATGTATGTTATTATCTACTAGAAGTTTTCCTGAAAAAATACAGTCAAAAATATGCTATTTCTGTGTACCACACATTTAGGTGTGACACAAATACAAAGACATTACAGTTTGGCCCGTATCCACATACACAGTTGTATGATTTCATTCACAGTAGCAAATTATAGAATGAGGATATAATGAAGCCTGATCATCAAATAACTTATGCTTAATAATAGTTTGCCTCTTTTTGCTCATTTGGATCCAAAATTATATGACTGTATAAGGGGTATAATCCCAATCAAGCTTTCCTTTCTTTGCATTTCCTTTGCTACCAATAAGTGAACAAAACTGCATGAGGCCAGGGCTTACTACGTTTTTTCTTCTACATACAAAGAATCAACTCCCAAGCCAGCCACTTGCCTTGTGTAGATTTCTTCCTGAAAATTAGTCTCTGTATTCATATGCTACGTTGATTATTCAGCAGCACTTCTTTGCAATCTTATATAGAGCTACAAGCAAGCTGTTGTGTGACTGGCAAATTCATAATCTGAGGATTACATGAATTATTTAGATGAAATTGCGTAAAGGTGGCATGATGCATTTTTAAATCTATGTGGACTTCATCCTGACTCATTGAAATACCTTCTTACAATGAGTTTTGTATGCAGCAGAATAGTATATTTAGCTGTTTTTGCAGTATCTTGCTCAGTATTCGGTATAAAATGCAGAAGAAGAGCATGGAATTGTCATTCAATCATATGAATGGGGAAGCCATTTCCAATTGTAAATAAATGAGATGCCATAGTTATTCTGCTCTCTACTTTCACTAGGGAAATTCTGGGTTTGAGTTGATGCTGCTTTAGAGATTTCTGTTCATCGTTTTCACTATCAGTAGCTTCCTTTATCATTCATGTGCTAAAATTTGTTACTTTAACAAAGATCAGAGTAATGGCATTGAAGTGTATGGACAGAATGCTAACAAATAATGAGACCAGTTTTCTATCAATGCCAAACTGATCAACTATAGTAAAAAACAAAAACAAAGTGAAAAAGCAAAAATAAACCCTACCAAACCCCAAACCAACCAACCAAAAAAAAGAAGAAAGAAACAAACAAAAAAAAAGGATAGTTTGAGCAAAAAATTAACATACCCTGACTAATTCAGGCAGATGAAACACTTGCTTACTTTATCAGGTGTCAGGAGCTCCAAATTTGGCCCTCTATTTAAAAACTACCAAAATATTAATAGGATTTTGAAACTGTGAAGTTATAATGCATATATACAATTTGAGATATTGTAATATAAAATAGAAAATTGAACTATTTAAATAGTAGCAATCTCCCCTTCTCTTCAGAAGGTTTCTGTTCAAAGACAAGGCAAGGCAAACCAGCAGTGTTCTCTGTTGTGCAACCATATCCTTAACAGTTGCAACAAAACAGTTGCACATTCTTCTGTAAAGAATGAAGTTAAACAGACACATTTTCATTCAAATCATCTCAATAGTCTCAGTAGAAATGGTGTTAAGAACTGAATGACCATTGGTAAGATTTTTCACTGCATGAATAGCCTGTATGTGTGTGGTCCAAGATCCTCAAAATTTCTTCTTTTTGAGAAGCTATTTTTATCTCACTGTATTCATTTGCACACATAAAGAAATATGCCATCTGACATAGGGATGGATCTGGTATAAACAGCTTTAAAACTCCAAAAGTTCCAAAAAAGCCAAGCTGCAAAAATGTAATTTAAATGAAATTAAGATTTTCAAAACACTTCTTTCCAGCTGGAATGTGTTGCTTGCATGATTACATATTGTCACTGTATCCATTTCCTGCTGAGTTCCAGAAATTATCTGAAACCATATGTCCATTAATTTACTTGGGGCTGGGTTTCATACTAAATGCCAAAGCTATGAGCAAATGCTTAAGGAGTAATAGATGTTCTGAACTGAAGAGTTCATATTTATGGAAAAAGATAATTACTTATGGACTGGGAAAAAATAGCTCATAAGGTTGTCCCATAAGACATGGTAAGATAAGTGTAACATTTTGGGTGGTTTTAACAACTAATATAAATTGACAACAACAAAAAATAATAATAAAAAATAAAATTATGTTATCTCATGTGCTGGTTTAGAGGTAAACCAGCAGGAGAAATGGACCCACCACAAGAGAGATTTTAAGTCAGAGTTACAATTTAATGAAAGATATTACCATAAATACACTGACACAAGAGAAAACTGCTTTCAACTCACCAGAACCCAACAGTATAACCCAGTGTCCCAGGGCACAAGCCCAAAGGGGTGTGTTAGCCCTGGTGCTGAGACCCACGTGGTTCCCCCGAGTCCAAAGCAAAAAGAAGTGAAGAATCTGTTGGTGCAGATGATGGCTGTGGTCTGGTCGGGAGTGATGGTCGTAGTCCGGTCGAGGGTGGTGGTTTCCTCCTGTCAAGGTCCTACTGCTCCTCTAGATCCAATGAGAGGTGCTCAAGGTCTTCTGAGCCCTGTTTATGTACCCTCAGGGAGCGCCCAGTCCCTCCCCCAGGGCGGGGACTCACACAATGGGTGATTAACTTTGTGAGTCATGGGGTATTGTTGAACCGTTGATGGCCCATTAGCACCCACGCCCCCTCAGGCCGGGTGTGAAGGTGCTAATGACTTCCTGGGCAACTGCTGCAAATGGTCCATTGTTCTTGGGGAATGAATAGAGGGTGTAGAATACATAACTTTGATCACCCCCGCATAGTGGGAACTGGTCCCTCCTGCTGAACTAGGACATCTCATTAAACCCTATGTCTGTGATCTCTCTAAAACTAAAATGTGTCTGGTAGCAAGATATATAATCTATCCTATCTGATAACCTATCTATAACCCTAACTGATCGGATGGTAAAATCAGATAAAGTCCCTTAAGAAAGAGCTGGATGCCCACTGTTCTCCCTCCCAAAAAAACATATGACAATGTACCAGTTTACAGTGTAAACAGGACTTTTAAAACAAGTTCAGTTGACACCTGTGACTCTGTTATGGGCAACCCAGGGTCGAGCCAAAAAGGAAAGCTGGTCTGAGTGTGAAGGCGTGGGGTGTGTAGCTGTAAAGGGGCCTTGGTCCCGGCTCAGGTGGTGCAAGTGTGACTGCCTGAGTGGCTCCTAGGTGGTTGGACAAGGAAGTTTCCTTGACACAGAGACCTGCCTAGACAAGCTAGAGAACCCTGGCTGTGCAGGATGTTAAACTTTTTTGTTGAAGGGGTGCCATGTCCCAAATGAAATTCAGATTCTGTTCTTTATTCTTAATATTTTCCCATTTTAATCTTCAAACAGTGACTGACAAACTTAGAATCTATGAAGTCATACAAAATCAACAAAGGGAGCCTATGGTTAGAATTTGCTTAAGAATTATAACTACTATGTTCTTAAATCCCTGTTAGATTTAGAGCAGAAATAAAAGCTAAAAATAGATTAAAGAAAATTTATGAGCAGTGCTTCTGTTGGTAGAAGACAATGAAAACACTGTAGATATTTTATTCTATAGAAGGTTGGATTTGAGGTAGCAAATACCAGGCTGACCTGGTTCTTAAACAGCATTAGAGATACAGAGAGACTGCAGTGTCCATACGGGTAATGGTATTATGTGGATTTTGAGACAGCTTGAATTTTGAAGGTGTGGTCTGTCAGGATTGGTTCAGGCTGGTGCAAGTTTAAAGACCAGCAATACTGGAAAGCCTTTATTTAAAGTGATATGAGTTTGGAAGAACATGTTGGTTTAAATAAGTTAATCATATTTCTTTGACATGCTGTGTGTTATGAAGTGCTTGAAATTTGAAAGGCTTAATGCTTCTGACCTGATTCTGTGTTTAGAAGAATCTTCCCTAATTCTTCAGGGTTGGGATTAGAACTCCTTACTGATATTGGACTTGGCATGCATCAGAACATTAAATTTAGAAATCACTGCTAACAACAAGGAATCCCAAGATATTTATTATATTGATGCCAGCATCAATGTAGTCTATTACAACCTTGTCACACTTTTAATGCCATGTTTCAAAGTATCTTTCCTGCATGAAAATGAGGATGTCCTTTTAGAACATTTAAGTCACATATTAAATTACCTGGGCAGTAACTTATTATTTTTGAGGCAAGAATTACCAGTTTAAAATATTTAATTATCTGATTTATGTCTTAAATATATTTTTGTGCCTTATGATTAAAAAGATGCATGAAAATGTTTTTTATATCCCATATAAAAGACATTTGTAGATAGATCTCTGTTTACAACTTTTCTGGGTTTAATGGCTTCTATGATTCTCTGCAAGCATTTGCACAGTATTGTACAGCTAGTAAAGAGATGATTTAAGACACTCCCTCCTCTCAACTGCTCAATGGATAAATCCAAAGGAGTTGTGGTGACGAGGGGAGCTGAATTTTTTTCATGGTATGGCTGCAATGAAACTGCAAAACAAGATTCTGCCCCACTTCCTTCGACTCACATAGCAGGAATGGGGGAAGATAAGTAACTCTCCAGAGTAAGTATTACTTCTACCGGTGCATTGGCGTGTGTTTTCTGGACCCAATGGTGGTCTCATATTCAAAGTCTACATTAAAAAATATGTTATATGGATATCTGAGATATTAAGTCTCACTTCAAAGTTGTTCTACTGTAGTTCAGAAATGTATCTTCCAATTTAGTTTCTTCCAATTAATCTGCTCCAAAACAATGCTCTGTTATAAACCCAGGCACAATCTGGAGTTTTATTTCACAAACACACTCAGCTCACAAGAGTGTAATAACTACATTGAAACACTTTCTGTCATTTAGACCATGTAGAAAGACATACAAGATCTGTGTGTCTAATATGTTCAATAATCTCTCTCCCACTGAACAGTTTGAAAATGAGTCCCATTCATGCCCATCGTGTTGGTGGAGTTCTTGAGCAAGAACTGTCTTTCTGAATTTTTAATCTAACCCAAATGGTTTGGCTTCTTGCATTGGGATTATTCTAAATCAGCAGTCCCCAGAGAAACAATAAAAATAGGTTTCTGCATTTCTCTGCCTTCATTAGGTCAAAGAAAAAGCTCTCAGGTGATCACACACAGGTTTATGTTACAAACAGAGTCACTCTTCCACTGGTCATGCTGATAATAGATAAATTTTTGAGTTTGTCTATTTCCATATAAATGTATTTTAATAGCAATGTAATTGATGACATTTACAAATCATACCCCACTAGTTATTCAAGACAATTTGACCATAAGTCTTTTCTAAACTCTGAGTTTCTGATTATTGTAATAGAATAAAATGTGATGCATTTTTTCTTACTTTAT
Organism: Campylorhamphus procurvoides; assembly: GCA_013396655.1. Taxonomy (NCBI): domain Eukaryota; kingdom Metazoa; phylum Chordata; class Aves; order Passeriformes; family Dendrocolaptidae; genus Campylorhamphus; species Campylorhamphus procurvoides. The sequence continues at coordinate 238,649 of WBMV01000282.1, read as the reverse complement.
CGATTTCATATGTCACAAAGAACTTTGGCACTTTTAAGTGAACTTATGGGGAATTGTGATAGCCTGCTCAATTTATTTTGCAGAAAGCTTTCCAGACTGCATTGCAGGTATGATAGTAAAGACATCAGGGACTTCTTAATTCCCAAACTTTTTGCTTACTCCTCAAATTTTCTTGGGGAATGATGAAGGCAATGATTGAGGTGCCTGAATATATAATAGGAAAAAAACCGACCAATTCCTGTACTGGAATATACAGTTCATAAGTAAACAGTATAGACATTTCAAAAGGATATAAAAAATAGGCTGAAAGTAGATAGTGGAAAGAAATATTTAAAAAATAAGTAGAATAAAGAGGCAAACAGAGGTGTGAATGTAGAACAGAACACACAGATATCCTCTCTGAAGTAAAAGAAACCCAAACAAATACTGGTTTAAACAGTAATAATGATGGGCTAGAGTCAGGCACATGAAAAGAAAAAAACAAACTAAGGAGTAGAGCAGACATGACAGAAAGCTATGAATAAGAAATTCAGTTTGAATATATGCCTAATATATGTTAGCTCTCAAGAGATGTGTAGATTCTATAATTACATGCAGTAGTGAGATTTTCCTTCTGCAGTGCCTGTCTTATATTTTTTTAAATTTTCCCCTCAAAAAATACTTTTATGTGTTTGAGGATCCTTATTTTGACAATTTGATTTATAAAATAAAAAAAATCCACCTCCTTTTTGAGGTAAATGTGTGACAATAAGGGATTCAAAATAAAATTTAACAAGTAACAGATTTAGTCTTAAGATAGAGGTTACACATTTAATATAAATTATTCAGACAGGATTTTTCTCTCAAAGTCAAAAATCCATGTGTGAGGATGATGTTTCTTTCTGTTCCATCACATAAGAATGTTAAGTGTCTGTCTTGACTAAATGTTTCTCCCTTGTGAAGACTGTAGAGGGAATCTGGGAAACAAGCTTATTAATAAAACACCTAACTTTCACATGGCCAGTTAAATTAATCCCATTCCTAATTAAATTGAATTTGGACACATGCTTACAAAGAAAGGTATGTGATTTCCAGAAATACTCTAAAGAAAAAATTTATTTACATTTTCATATCACTATAATTGTGGAACTCTGTTTTGATACCTTTTCCTTGTTTATTCTCTTTAAAATTAATTACACAGGAAGAAAATGAAGATAAAAATAATGATAATTTTTAGGAATTTTGTAACGGCCACTGATTTCCACAACAAATTATGGTAACACGTAAGAAAAACAAACAAACATGCATATATATATATATATATATATGTATATATATATACCTCTACCACCATTTATATACAAAAGCCTCTACCATTGTTTAAAATTACAGTCAAAGTAAAATAAGAGCTGAAATTTTATATCTAAATCTGTCCGTTACATTCACTGCTCTGTAGAGATGTAGATATATGTTGAAATGGAGCTGAGAAACACAAAGCATTAGAGTTTTCACTCTGAACAAAAGCAACAAAATACTGTAGATATTTATACATCTATAATTTGAAAGTTTAGAGCGAAAGATATGTAAAAACCTTATACATATTTGACTTGCCCACTGTGCATACATATCCAAAACTATTACCTATTTTTACCTGACTACATCTCAAAATGCTGTGGGACAAATGACACTAACTGCTCTAAGTTAGTAGATTTGTAGGTACTTTCACTAAGAACTCAGAACAGTTTTATTATCCTGATGACGATATTGAGGATAATGTCATGCAACTACGTGAATAAGTAAATCACATATCATGTAGTAGCAATATTATGGAGGGGTTTTACTCTCTTAAAGTAGCACTTTACAGAGAATATAGAAGTAAAATTTCCACAGATTTTAGGCAAATTTAACCAAAATTATTATTTATTTATGATAAAGTAACATTAGATGTACTCAGTGCATTTAAAATGGCATGCTGTATTCTTTCCCTTTTTTACATTCTGTTCATTCAGAATAAATTATTTTTTATCAGCCTATTGAGAATTTCTGTATCACATTTGTTGTTGGTTCTAAAACAGTTGCTCAGCTGGTCTGTTGGACTTGTTCATAAATCCTACAATTAGAATTCATGCTTTTAATAGAGCCTTGAAAAAATGCTGAACAAACTCTGAAAAAGCATGAGAATTAGACTTCTAGAAATTGGGTGCTTAAAAGCCTAAAATCCAGATGATGTGATTTATCTACTTCCACTGTGGGAGCAGAGAATATATCTTTTGGTCTTATAACGCAAAATTAAGTCTTAAAGGAAGTCTTTTTATTTTTAAATCAAGTCTGTGTATATTTAATATGAATTTGCAAGGTTTAAAACAGTTATTAAATAGTTTAGGTTGCAAAGGACCTCTGGAGACCTCTGGTCCAGCTGCCTGGCTACAAAACAGTCAAAAAAATCAGCCTGTGTTTGGCATTGAGTATGTCCGAGGTTGGAGATACACAACGACTCTGTAAAAAAAAAAGAAAAAAAATTAAAAAGTAAACCTCAAATCATGTTGTTTGACCACACTTGCAGTGAAACAGTGTTTTCTTTTATGCAGCTGATGCAGCTGGAGTTTTGCTTGTTGTTGCTTCTGAATGCTGTGTTTGTGCTTTTGCTGCACACATGCTTCCTAGAACAGGTTTTGTCTTCTCTGTTCCTTTTCTGTAAAGATGCTTTCTAGTAAAATGTTTCTTGGGAATGATTTGTCCCAGATGCATGATTCTGCATTTCCTTTTTTGAACTTTATGAAGTTTCTGTCAGGCTTTTTCTCCAGCCTACTGAGATCTCCCTAAATAGCATTCCTGCACTAGAGCATATCAACTGATCCTCCGATGTCTGTAAACTTGCCAAGAGTTTATTCTGCTCATTGTCCTCATCTGTAATGAATATTGAAATCAACATCCACCCCTGAGGGACACTGCTGCTAATCAGCTCCTGCCTACATTTTGAATCATGGACACACTTCAAGCCTGGCAGAGCAGTCTGTTTTCCATCCATTTCCTACTCCACATATCCAATCCATGTTTCACCATTTTGGCTATAGAGCCAAAAAACAAGAAATCTCAAGAAGTAGCAAGCATGCAGGATGGCAAATAAAGGTTAGGTTATCAGCTTCGCCTATAGATCCCATGTTATAAAGATCATTTGCATAAATATTACTAAGTGATTAAAAACCCAAACAGATTATATCAGAAGCTCCATATAGATCTGTGTGGCCCCTTAGCATCCTCTTCAGCCATACACAATTGTTTTTGCAGAATGGTGCAATCTAATAAGAACAGTATGATTTACAGGCAATAACAAATTTTATAGCAGCAGCTTTCTCACTTAGGCCCTCCAAGACTGATTAGAAATTCTGGGTATCAGCCCCCATTCTTTTGAAATTGATACCAGCATATTTTAGATAAAGCAGAGGAGTGTTTTTCTTGCTTATGGCAAAATTCAAGGCATGTGGTATTTAAGTGAGTAGAACACAGTTTCTCTGCAATATGGCCTCCTGACTGGCCAACACCAATCAAAGATACAGTGTGTCCTGTGGTCTCAGCAGGGAGGTATGCACACTAATATGTGACTGGTTTTACTACTTGCTTCGATGTAGGTTTACCTTAAGAATTTTTTGGTTTTACTTCTGACCTGAAGTAACCCTATGAATCTTTTCATATTTGATGGATTTACAGTATATCTTATTCTCTTGCATTCAGCATTTGTGAGATCTGCTAGTACAGGGCAGTGAATTTAGTAATTTCGTATTTACTAATATTTTTTTCCAAAATTGAAACCCAACAGCATATTTAAAGATATAAACAGGAGTCATGATCATTGTGTCTAAAGCAGAATTTTTTAAAAACTTACATGACAATACAAAACAAACAAAAACTCAAACCCAAGCATTATCTGACAATATAAAAAAAATCATTATCTTTTATTATCCAGTAGTTAACATTTAAAAGGAAATATTTATTTAATATTTGAGGACTAAGAAGGAAAATTTTCCCTTCTGTTCATACCTGCTTTTTTGTGAAGATTTTTTTTTGAGATTTTCCCCCTGTAGTCAGTAATTCTTATGTGGAAAAACAACCCCATAAAATGTCCTATAACTTTATAGATCTTATTCTTCTATGTTTTATTAAGTATGTTTTGGAAAGAGATGTTCTCGGGTTTGGTTCTTTTTTTTTTTTTTTTCTTTTTTTTTGAGAAATAACCTGTGTAGACCAAGATTTGCTCTTCAAAAACATTTTAAATAAAAAACCCACACACATTTTGGAAAAATAGATTGCTGTCTGCTGCTATTACCTCCCCAGAAGGAGGTCATCTGAATTAAATCTCAATACTGCCACTTTGTGTTTATGTTGCACAAATTGCTGAGCTCAGTGGGACTAGTTCCACAGGCAAGTCTGACATTTGATATTTATTTGTAATACATATAACATGTTTCAGCTCTATAATGTAAGTAGGAATTAATATTTACTTAAATAAACATTTATGTGCTTACTTTTTTACTTAAGCTTACATATTTTTGTGCATAATGTATTGAATATGTTGATCAGAATATGTTCAATTTGGGGGAAATTTCAATAAATTTCTCATACATCTCTTGTAGTCATTGTGGTTGTGTGTTGTCTTAGTAATAGCCTGTACTTATGCATTATATATAGCTCTATATTCTCTCTGACTAAATCCATGTGTATTTTTGGTGTAGGTGCTTAATATTATTGCAAAGGTCTAGCATTGTAAATAGGTCATGTGCAAGATTATAAGTAGGAGTGATAAGTGAAATCCACTTCCAAGGTCACTCCTAAATGTTACATCACGCATGTATTTATGAACCATAGAATTGTGGAGAATTGAAGATGTGTACAAGTATATGTTATCAGAAAACATGAAGTTCTTAATCTGTTTTTTCCATTATGTTTTTTTTCATTATTCGTATTAAAAATCACCCTAAGTTAAAAATGCTAAATGTCCAGAATACTAAGGAAATCTCCTACGTTCCATTCTATATATTGCAGTGCTCTACAGAATTGAAAAAAAATAAAAAATAGGCACTTTTAATAGCTAAAGGAAGTAGCAAAAATTAATAGTATAAAACCAGGAGATCGTTAGAGGTTTTCTCAAAATTTTAGAAGTGATTAGGAAAATTTGCAGAGCCTCTTGATTAGAAAAATTTAATGGGCAAAAATGGATTGAAAAACTTACTTCTTCAAAAATCTTTTTGTTTTCTCTTTGCTGCTAGGTTCTGTAGCCACTGCCTGCCGTGATCCTGGAGTTCCCATGAATGGAACTAGAAATGGGGATGGAAGAGAACCTGGAGACACTGTCATTTTTCAGTGTGACCCTGGCTATGAACTTCAAGGAGATGAGAGAATAACCTGCATTCAGGTAGAAAATCGGTACTTCTGGCAGCCCAACCCACCAGTCTGTATAGGTATGCAGAAAAAAAAATCAAATAATGCTTTCCTAAAAATATAAATCCTGATGTAATGAATCACACAGCTCTAGGAACTTTCTTTGAAGAATATACAAGTACTGTGCATCTGAGAAATTATTTTGCATAAAGCCCTGATGGACATAACCAAAAAACTTTCCTTTGTAGTTATTAGTATAATAGTTCTCATTCTTTTCCTCTCAGGACCATATCATTTGCAATTTGGTGATCTGTGACAGGGAAAACAAGAAATTCTATGTCAATGACTACTATGCCTGGTAGTCTAGTCTTGGACAAACATAGCAGGGAGGAACTGTCCAGAGATTGCAACAGCTAGGAGCACTGTGTATCTTTCAAACACTTTCTTTCCTATAATAAACTTAACTTGACCTTAGCTGTTACAAATAAAATCTACATTCTATTTTCATATATTTGTATGCACGCCACCTCCCTTGTTCAGACATGTCTGCAGACATAGTTTGCAAATGTATTAAAGTACTGATTCGGTGCCTTGACTACTCTACTTAAAGTGTCAAAGTGTTATTTTCTCTGTTCTTATTCTGCTTACTGTGTTTTCCTGTGTAGTGTGAGTGTATGGGCTTGAGGATAAGAACTGTCTAGACTATTTGCTGGAAGACATCAGTAAAGAGATATTTTGTTATTCATATCTTATAATTCTTATATGTGAGAATATATATTTTATAATGATAACATCTGTAGGTGTCTAAGTGAAAAAGTAAAATGAATTCTAGGGTTCTAGCAATAGGCTGTCCTTATTTGATATTGGTTTTAAGATATTTTGAACTGAAAAATAACTACTCTTTTATAAAACAATACTTGCACTTTTAATCGTTATCACTACCTGATGATATTATTAGATTAAATATAAGTGTTCACCTGATATTCTGTCCTTAGCACCTATGTAAATATGCATACATTTGGTTTTAACTGTGTGCATCCATTTACCTAATACTGGTAATTTCCACACTTTATGCACAAACACCTACTGTGTTTGTCACAAGAATGCTTATTATGATGATGTGTTTGCCCAGATATCAAACATGAAGTAATCTTCTATTGATTTCCTATAATGATACATTCTCAGGGAATATGAACTGCTAATGGACTAAAGTAGAGTGCAAATCTTGCTGTGAAGACAAGAGATTTCAAAACTGTTGTAGTTCAGTATACCTTGAAGTTCATTGGTTTTTTTCCAAACTTGTAATATATTCATTAATGTTCTTTCCACGTCTGTAAATCAAAGTTGTATAATATTTACTCTACACATACTTCAACATCATCAAGATTTATCAAAGTCTTAGAAAAAATTCTAATGGAAGAGACAGGGATAATTCCTGAGATGTATAGTTGTGCCATGTTCTAGATTTATTATATTAGCTCTTTACACTCCCAAGTGCCTTTTCAAACATCCTTCTTATTAAAGCTCAAAACTAAGTAAATGTACTTGTTAAGTGTTCTTATCTGTGGGATTGCCTTGGTTGTTTTGATTCCCTTAGTGAGCCTGTAACACAATTTTAAGAATGTCTTCATTTCAAAGGAAGTTGCAATGAGAAAATTACAAAGAGCTAAGTAACGAGTCATGTATTTGAGTGAAAGATAATAATTAGAAACTCTTCTCCACTGAAGATTCTGACAAACTATAAGTTTGAGAGTATGTCTCTGCCAAAAGACAGCCCTTTGGCTTATGCCTGTGTTGCAAAATATAGCTAGATGTCTTCCATTCAAAGGATTTTCTGGATCCAGGCTTGTTTAGATTCCAGATTCTTAAGTGTTTGTATTTGCTTTGTTTTCTCTGTGATAACATTAAAAATATTGGCTTACAAAAAGCCATTTTGGGATTCAGATGAACTATACATTTGGGGGACATATAGACTGTCACCCAGAAGATTCAGACTTTCTTCAGCAATTCATAGGCAATTTTAATTTTTTAAACTTTTTTTTATTTTTAACTGTGGCTTGGTTTTTCTTGTTTCTGTTCTTTGTTCTTATTCTGTTGCTTTGTTCTGTTGCTTGTTCTGTCACCTTGCTTTAAACAAAGCAAGGTGTTGGTAAACGACCTTGTAAACAGTTGATTTCTGTGGTGCTTTCCTCAAAATGTGTTCTTTATGACACTAATATAAAGGAAAATTTCAGCAGTTATTTCATATTTCATTATGATTATTTAAATTTGTCTTCAAATGAGGTATATAGAAGAAATTTTTTACAATTAGAGTGGTGAACCAGGTTGCCCAGGGAGCTGTGTATTTCCCATTGCTGGGAACATGGAAGGTCAGATTGGACAGGGCTCTTCAAAACCAGGTTTATTCAAAGATGTCTCTGCTCATTGCAGGGTTTTTGACTAGATAGTATTTAAAGTTCTTTCTGACTCAAAACATTCTATGATTTTTTTTATTTAACATCTCATATTAAAAAAAAATGAACCATACAATGGTTCATTCAATGAATGAATAAATAAATAAATAAATAAATTCAAGAGAGCTGTGGAATATTTTCTTGCTGCTAAAAAAGTTAAATAGGTCTTAAATATTAAACAACCCAATCTATACTTCCCCCCATAGAAAAAATGAAACATGGACACAGGCACAATGCTTGCTTACCACTGTATATGCACAGAGGTTTATAAAGGCAGGCTGACATAGTCTACATCTAGTTTTCACTGCATAACACATAAAAAAATATATTTTTTCATAGTGTATTGACATTTACCTTTCTTTCTAGAAGGGTTGTTATATTTGTTCAGTCTTACGTTTTATGTCCAATACTTGTAAAAGGTAGGTGTTCTTTAAACTCTGTTTTCAGGGCTGGTCTGTCCTCAGGTGAAAAGAAGACTATTGTACTTAACTTTCCATACATTGATTCCAGAAAATTATGGATTTTGAAGGACAGAGAAATTTAATTAAAGTACACAGAGAAAGAGAAAGTCTATGAACAGCTACGAACTTTACTAAGGAAGTAAAGTGGAAAAAAAACATCATCTAATAACATTTTTCATTAGATGATACTAACATTCTCAACTTACTATCTAATTAACTGAAAATTAAAATAATCTGAAAAAGATTATATCTGGAAAATATTCTACATAAATCATAGAATGGTTTGGGTTGGACCATATAGTTCCCACCTTCCTATCATGGCTAGGGACACCCTCCATTAGACCAGATTGCTCAAAGCCCCATCCAGCTTGACCATGAACACTTCTAGGGATGGGGCATCTGCAACTTCTTTGGACAAGCTGTTACAGTGTCTCACCACCCTCAGAGTGAAGAATTGCTTCCTAAAATCTGATCTAAACCTACCTTTCAGTTTAAAACCCTTCTCCCTTGTCCTATCACTTCATGACTTTGTCAAAAGTCCATCTCCAGCTCTCTTATAGGACCCCTTTACAGGCACTGGAAGGCTACTGTAAGGTCTCCTGAAGCCTTTTCTTCTCCAGGTGGAACAGTCCCATGTCTCTCATCCTGTCTTCATAGGAGAGATGTTCCATCCCTCTCACCACCCCTCCACTGGACTCGCTGCAACAGGACAATGTCTTTCTTGTGCTGGGAGTCCCAGAGCTAGACACAGTATTTGTGACATTAGGAAATACTGTGTATATTTCCCACTAGGCTGAATAATCTGTACAGATCACCTTGAGTGCCATCACGCAGAACTTCCAGGACAGCCAAGGGATCAGGCTGTAAAGCCCCAGTCCTGAAGCCTCAAGCTTTACCAGGAGTTTTATTTTTATTTAAGACTTCAAGAGGTCCCACACAAACTCTCATAAAACATTTTACTTCTTTGATACCTTGAATTGAGTAAAGAGAAAAGGCTACATGCTTATTCTCAAGAGACTTCTTCTAATTTAGTGAGAAAATAGTCCTGTGTAATATCTTTGTTGCCAATATGGATGAGGGGACCAACCACACCCTCAGTGAGTTCACAGATGACACAAAGCTGTGCAGGAGTGTGGGTCTGTTGGAAGGTATCATAGCACTGCAGAGGAATCTGGTCAGGCTGTATTGATGGACTGAGGCCAGTGGTATGAGAGTCAATAAGATGGCATGCTGAGTCCTGCACTTTGGTCACAACAATCCCATGCATCACTACAGGCTAGGGGAAGAGTGGCTGGAAAGCTGCCTGGTGGAAAAGGACCCATGGATGCTGGTCGACAGCCGACTGAACATGAGTCAGCAGTGTGTCCAGGGGCCTAGAAGGCCAAGAACATCCTGGCTTGTATCAGAAATAGTGTGACCAACAGTGTGGGGACAGTGAGCATCCCCCTGTACTGGACACTGGTGAGGCTGCACCTTGAATCCTGTGTTCAGTCCTAGGCCCCTCACTACAAGAAGGACACTGAGGTGCTGGAGCATGTCCAGAGAAGGGCAGCAAAGCTAGTGAAGGATCTGGGTAACAAGCCTTTTGAATATTAGCTGAGGAAGCTGGGATTGTGTAGCCTGGAGAAAAGGAAGCTCAGGTAAAACCATCTTGCTCTCTATAACTACCTGAAAAGAGGTAGTGAGGTGGGGTGCTCATTTTTTGTGACACTGAGGAACATGGTTTAGTGGTATACTTGGCAGTGTTAGGTGTATGGTTGGGCTTGATCTACATGATTCTATAAGTGATTTAAATAACCTGAGTTCACAGAATCTCTGTTACAGAAGACCTGAGTGATCAATTACTTCCCCAGAAACTTCAGATGATCACTTAGGAGAATTAAAGTTTGCAAAATGATGTCTTTATAAATCTTATCTAGAATTTTTAAAATAAAATTTTAAGAAGTTTTTTTTTTTTTCCAAAAAAAGACCTTTAGAAAACATGTTTATTCTCTTGTTGTTACATGAAAGTGCAGATAAGAAATGCTGAAGAACAAAATTTCATGATACTTTCATTCTTTTTACTATTTATATTTCTGGACCAAAACACCAAAACGTTTAGGAATCTCAAAATCACATTGACAAATGTGGTTGTTTTATTTTGATTGTGCTTGAAAGCTATTTGATTTATCTCTGAGTTTGAAAACTGCAATTGTTTGATTTTTTTTTAAATTTAATTTATATTATATCAATCTTGATCTGAATTACAAGTGAGTGTTTTCTGGTGAAGAGGCAGGTAATTACATTATCAGTGTAAGTAGATCATATTTCATAGTCTAAAAATCTTTTTTAGAATGCCTTTAACAGGAAGTAGAACATGGAAAACTTATCCAGTCAAGTTTTTTAAGTCTGTAGTCAGACCATTTTGCAAGTTCACAGTATATTCAGAAAAAACCTTGACACAGTATTATGCAAGCAAATAAAATGACACAGAGTTCAAAAGCAAGTATTTTACTCAGTAGTATTAGTATTAGTCAAAAGAAAAATGTGATTTCTAGTAAATCTTTGTAAATACTTCACTTGTATTTTGTTTAACTCTTGGAGGACATGAAATGTCAGTGAACGGATTGCTGTTACTTGCTCCTTTGTTTCTTATCTTCTTTCCTTAAATTCAATCTATTTTTATTCACAGCTCCCTGTGGAGGAAACTTGACTGGCTCATCAGGTTTTATACTTTCACCAAACTTCCCTCATCCTTATCCCCACAGCAGAGATTGTGACTGGACTATCACTGTAAATAATGATTATGTTATATCATTAGCATTTATCAGGTAATCTGCTACTTGCTCATAATTTTTAAAGTCATGTTTGTAACTTTGCCATTGGCAGTTGTTCAAAGCTTTGTAGAGTAACACAGGTGTACTTAATATGACTATCAAAGACATTAGTAGTTGTTCTCTTTGTTAACAGTCAAAACAAGTACATCAGAGTACTCAATGCCCATACAGGAGGAGTTCGGAACTCATTGCTCCTGTTTGCTTCAAAAGCACTCTGTTCACACTGGCTAATATTGAGGGAGATGGTGCTTAATTTACTGAGATTCAGTTCCTGAGGAGGCAGCATAAAGTAACTCCCTGAACTGTCTGCAACCCAGGATGGTCTTTAGTGATGAAACCTATTGGTTCATCATATTTTATATGAGACACATGCTATATAGGCAAAATTTCAAATGTTGCATTTAAAATTAGTTTTATTAATCCATATCATTTCAGGATGCTTTCTAATGTTCTGGTTATTAGATGGAATTTTTCTAGAATTTTCTTTCATCACAATATGAGATTAAATTGACCATAATAGAATCCACAGAGGGACTTTTGCTGTATGCATTGTATGTAACACATGATGGAAATTAATCATGTGTGCAAAACATGCATCCCAACTTGGGCATATGTCAGAGAAAAGGCAAAAATGGTACTTGTGATGCCCCATCCAAAATTAAGGTCTTCTTATGCTGGATATTCTATGATAGTGTTTCCATCGTTCTGATCAGTGTTAATGTGATGACTTCTTTAGTGAGGTAGGTAATATAGTTTTCTGTTCTTGGTACTCAGTGATATAGCATGAATTTTGCAGAGTTCATTCTAGGGCAATTCATTTGCATAATTAGCAATTTAATGTTGTTGGTGATTTCAGAATGTAAGTAGCTAACTTTCTATAGTACAGCAGCACTTGTTTGTTTATTTGGCTAAATATCATGAACTCAAGACATTTAAGAATATTGTGCTATTAATATTGTATATTAGATATGAGATCCCCCATCTTAGAAGAAAACTTCTTTTTATTTAAACTGCTTATAGAAAAATGCTTCTTGCTCTCAGAGTTATAAGAAAATCATCCCCTGGCTAAGTGAAAGTGCTTCAGTCTGGAAGCGGTGTGTGCTCTACTCTGCAGCTGACTGTATTAAATCATAAAGTAATTCGGCAGAGGGTTCCAATAATCTTCATTGTTTTATTTTTCTAAAGCTCTGGAAATATGTTATTTTTCTTTTCTATTTAAAAATTTGTCAGGTTTTTTTTTTTTCTGGTTAGCAACAATTTTTTTTTTTAAGGAGAGAACCAAAAAAGGTAGTATTTCTCTGTTTTCTGATAAATCACTTCTACAAACCATTTTTTTTTCTGACAGTTGAGGGTTTGTTTTCCTTTTATAAAAACAGTGATAGTAAACTTCAAATTGAAGCTAATAAGAGTGAAAATGTTAGGCAAAGTGTATTCTTTCTAACATCTCTCTTTTTTTTTTTCTCCAGCTTCAGTATAGAACCAAATTATGATTTTCTTTATATCTATGATGGGTCAGACAGTAATAGCCCTTTGATTGGAAGCTTTCAAGATAGCAAGCTGCCAGAGAGGATAGAAAGCAGTTCAAATACCATGCATCTGGCTTTTCGGAGTGATGGCTCTGTTAGTTTTACTGGATTCCATCTAGAGTACAAAGGTAGGTAAAATTATTTTTCTTATCTATTAAAAAAATCAATGCATGAGTCCAAATTTTAATGTTTGAATTTCTAATAGTTTTCTGCCTGTTTTTGTTTTGCCTCAGAGTATGATAATGTGTATAGGGTATATTTGTATATTGACACAAATATATATAAGCTTGATAACTTAAGATAAAGCTTCTAGTATGATTTCATACACCTTATAGATGATAATATTGAATACATGATTCCTTCCAGTATGTAAAGAAGGCAGGGAAGGTCTAATGATAGGACAAGGGAGAATGACCTCAAGCTGAAGAGGGGTAAGTTTAGATTATATTAGGAAGAAATTTTTTACTGTGAGGGTGATGAGGAATAGGTTTCCCAGAGAAGTTGTGGACTTCCCATCCCTGGAGGTGCTCAAGACCAGGTTGGATGAGGGCTCTAAGTAACCTGGTTTAATGGAAGGTTTTTTGATCATGGCAGGGGCCATGAAACTAGGTGATATTTAAGGTCCTTTCCAACCCAAAGCATTCTATGAGTCTATTATTCTATGAAAAAAGAATGAGACAGTAATTTATAAGTTTCAAAAACCTAACAGCATATATGTTTTATCCAGAATTTAATATTTGCATGTTTGTTTGTTTATATAGTAGCTCATGTTGATTTATGTGCATTTAGGAACCTGTAAGACTAAATGATGTGCTAGAATCTAGGAGTCCAATATTAGAAATGAAAAAATATTTTGTATAGACCTTTGTATAATAGACCATAGTAGAGCTGTCTACCTGTCTCAGACAGATTTGTCCAAAGTCATAACATAGTAAAAAAGAAAATATAGATTTGCAAATATATAATCAATACTAACTTTCATAACCACCTCTGCATGGCTCAAGAAAGAAATAGTTGCTATTAACTGAATATGAAAATATTCAATAATGTATAAAGAGAACCAGAGGGAAAATACAAATGTTGCTGGTATAGGTTTCCTTGGTCTTATTTTCTTCTCCATTTATTCTGAAAGCAATCAGTAAATGCAAACGTATAGAAGGGAAAGACTTATATGTTTGTTGCTTTGGCAAATCGTTGGAGTCTCCTTATACTTTCCTAAAGTCATTGTATTCTACAGATGTAAAAGTTGTCTCTACACTATGAGCTGGTCCTTAAGAGTTTAAAATAGGTCTCAAACATGTTGATAGTGAGCTTTGATGCATGTAGTGTTCCACTTCACTTAAATATATTTATTCTTTCTTCTCAATTAATGATAAATGCAGATGGAAGTGCTATAGGAAGCAATTCACTGTTGCAGAACTTCTAAAGAAGAAAGTAATTGATTTTTCAAAAAGGCCAATCCTTCTCTTCTGTGCTGTTGAATAAAGTCATGTCTCATGGAATTGAAGGGGTTCTTCCATCCACCAGTCCAAGTGTGAAGGACTTGGGACACATACTCTTCACATTCTTGGTCTCGGTTTAAACAAAGATGTACTTCAAAATCAAGACAGAATACTATTTCTAACATTACTGGTAGCCCATGTGTGCCACTAGGATTTTTTATTTCTTGCTGTACTTCACGGAGTCATGATGGCAGAGAAGTGCTGTAGCTATCAGCACATTTGTATAGGGGCCGAAAATCTAAGTAATGGGAGGTTGTAGGTATGTGTTTGTGTGTGTGTATATGTAAGTGTTAACAGAGCACACATCTGCCAGCTTGTTGGCAGTAAAGACCTGGAAAGACAGGAGGGGACAAACAGTGGACAAACTAGACATGGAGAGAACATGAGAAAGTGGGATGGAATACCTACCTCAACCCTAGAGATGCAGGTTTGTGAGTAGCATGAAAAAAAATCACAAAACAGAATTCTTCCAGGAAAATGGCTGCAGGATGGGGAAGAGAATCAGAAGAGTAAAAGTGAGAAAACTTGTGAGTTGAGATAAAGACAGTTTAATATGCACACAAGCAGAGCAAAATAAGGAATTCGTTCAGCACTTCCCATGGGCAGGTGTTCAGTCATCCCCAGGAAAGCAGGGCTAGATGACGTGTAATGGCAGCTTGAGAAGGCAAATGCCATAACTTCAAATGTACCCTGCCTTTCTTCTTCTTCTCCCAAATTTATATGCCGGACATGACATCATATGGTATGGAACCCATACCAAGTGCGTCATACCATGGGATCCAAGTTTGATCATTTTGTTTTGGATCAGCTTTGGGTCATTTTGGGCTTGCTTCAACTACCTAATGAGGTAGTATTGAAAAGACAGAGCCAAAGTCTTCTGAGGTACAGACAGTGATGAGAAACTTCAATTACATATTAAGATGAATCACTCCAAAGTTAGTCAAATGTTGGAACTGCTTGCCCTGAGAGATGTTGTCATCTAAATATTTTGAAACAATAAATGGACTATACAGTTTGCCCTAAATAGCCTAATCAAATTGGCCCTGATTTGATTGGGAGTTGTACTATGTCTCTTTCAATCTAAATTGTTCTGATTTGATGAACTTTTTTATACAAATTGTAATGGATTCAGTTGTGTCCTACATGTACACTAATTCTATTTTAAGTGACAATAGTACTCAAGTTGTGCATCACTGGTCGGTCATATTTTTCAGTTCCATATCCTGATCCATATTCCAGGTCTAGTCTAACCATGTTTCTAGTTGGGTGTTGTTCTTCCCATTCCGTCTCCCTCCTTTCATTTCTGTGTTATAAGAGAGGAATAACTTATTAGTTCTAATAAATGCTCTGGAGAATAAATATGCAATGTTTTCTGTAGTTAAGTACGTCTGTAATATTATGTCTAAGAAGCTTATTATGGTTTTGTTCTCTTTGAGACTTGGGTATGGAGTAGTAAACCATCAAGTTCTGGACAAAACACCTGCTTCTCTTGATTTTCAATATTGTTTTCCATGCACTAAGATATTAGTTTTCTGGAGAATTTTGCATCATTACCATATGTTATTCAACAGAGACTCCCTTGTTGAACTTGAAACAGCATATATAAATGTTTTCAGCCTGTTTCAGAAGCCTTACTTGATCCAGAGAAGTAAATGCTGTTTGCCTTGAAGCTTGTTATGAAATTTTATTAAGAGGAAGATTGATGCACAGTATGTACAGCCAGGAGTGTAATATTATTGTAGCTCAAATCTGAACTGCCTAATGAAAAAAATATTTTTATTCCCTGCCTAATTGTTACAAAATATAATTTTTAAAATGCTACTACAAAAAACAAGTCTTTATAATAATACAGCTATCATTGTAACACACACGCTCCAGCATTTTCTCTGATCTTTTGCTAAACCTGTTACTGCTCTGGTGTGTTTTTAGCTTAATGATAGTACTATTCTTGGGGGGAAAAAAAAAAAAAAGAAGGACTTCAGGAGTCATCAATGTCTTGAGTTCCTCAGTTGGAACAACATGACATTGATGGTGAAGGATTTGTACTCCTGTTTCCTGGGAGCACTTACAAATTTGCTAATACAAATTTGCTATTTTCTCTTTTCTTTACTGGATCTCAGCCAGAACTGATGAATCCTTTTGCCACATTTGTCTCAAGTCTATATATATATATTGTAGCATAGTCTGTTGATATTTTTTTTCCTAAGCTCACTTAGCAGCCCCTTCAGATTTACAAAAGTAGTTTTAAGGTGCTAAGTATTTCAAGCTTTATTTTTCAGAATAGTTATTAAGAAACTGTATTTCTATAGTGTTTAGTCAGCAACTTCAGGAGTCTGTCACAACTATAAGTTTTTGGAAAAGAAAATTACAGGGCTGTAATTTCTCCTTAGAGATAATTCATGCTGTGACAAATCATGTCTTTCCTGAATTTTTGATTTATGCACCAGACCTAACAGATTATTTTTTTCTCTTGGGGGGATTTCATGTAGTACTAATATCTACTTTATCTAAGGATCTAACATTATAAATTATTTTTTGTCGTAAACTCAAGAATGATGATCTCCCAATATCACTAGTGAATCAATAAAAATATGTCAATATTCGTTCAATAAAAAGGAAAAATAATTTTTAGTGATATTGTCAAAATATTAGTTATAATCCCAAACAAAGTGATCCTTTCCCTCCTCCCTCCTTTCTTTTCTATTTTTTTAAAATTTGGTAATTTGAACCTGACAGAATTTTTAATTTCTGCTAAGACCTGCCAAGCTTCTCAAGTGAAAGTGTGGCTGGCTTACATAATTAATCTCTCTGTGACATCTTACAGACTTTCCAGTAAATTGCATCTTTTAACTTTTCATTGTCCATCCAAATTTTTGAATGAGTGTTAAAAATGTTTTAGGCACCACACTGCAACTGCCTAAATGAATCAGTGTGAATATCTAATACCTGTTCTTAATGATTAATTATGTAATTACTACTTCTTATTGTATTGTTTTATGTATCAGAAGTATGCAATGTAGATTATATATGAAAATCCTATAAAAACTATTAATCATATTAGGGGCTCTTCATGTTCTTTTGGAAGATATGAAGTTGGAATTTCAAAAGAATTATTGTGTTTCTCCATCTTCAAATGTAAATGCAATGTAATTATTTCTCTCCTCTCAGAAATACTAGAACATAACCATGGCCTTAAGGGATCTGTTTAGTTCATTGGTTTGGCTCTAGTAGTGTCCATAGCTTATATGGGGCCAAACTGTATAAAAGTAAAATAAATAATTTTTTTTTCCTGATTATCTGTAATTTTTCAGAAACTTCAGCTTAAGTACTGCCAGATTAAGATAAGGTAGCTTTTAATTCAAAGCTCTTAAAAAGCCTCCCAGGAACTTCAAAGCGCACATAGTCATTTTGTAACCATACCTACCTGTAGCAGAAAGTTCCACAGTGCAAATATACCTGATAAATAAACACTTTTGATGTATTAGAAAGTTGTCACTGATCTTGCAGAAAATGAAGTGCTCCCTATTGATCTTCTCCACACTTAACCGTTAAAGAAGAAAATTTGAAATTTCTATCCTCTGCTTAATAAAATATATTACTCCCAACTCTATCCTGCAGAGCAAAAAAATCACCTGCTTTATTCCAGCTTCTACACAATGTATTTACTGGGGTTTTTTTCTCCTTAGTGGAAATTGCATCTTTTTCCAAAATGTCTTAACTTTTCTCACCTTCTGCATAAAAACGTTATTAATTAGTAGTGTGTAGTGTTTATTTTGATGTAATTTGTAGTTACACTTTTGTATTCATGTTATAGAAGTAAGAAGGAAACAAATATAAAGGTATATGCATATGTTTGAATTTATTTCAATACTATGGAACAAATAGCTATAAATGACTAAGAAATTAGACCAATTTAGGGAATATTTTTATATTTTGTCCTCTGGTGAAGGCAAAAAGCTATATGAAAATATCATATACAAATACATATTAATTAGAGATTTACTAATTTTGAAGAAATTCTTGTTTGCATACTTCCTATTTTGTAACAAGCTACTCATATTGATTTCCTCCATTTATGTTTTCCCACCACAGATTTTAAAACTAGGATGTGTCTTATCTACTGCAAGAATGTCCATAGATCTACCTTCATCTAACTGTATAACTACATCTTTGACCGCAATGAATTTTCTGAAGAAAAGTAATTCTGTAATGAAGTGCTATGGGAATTATCTGCAAATATACAGAATATATAGTTTTAGTCATTATGTAACAATTAGTACTGTTTTTAAAAAGAAGGAGAAAAAAGATTTGATGCAGAAGGAATGGCTTCTGAAAAAAAATCTACAGGGTGTTCAAAAAAGAGCTTGAGAGAACTCCAGAAAACATTTGTAACATTTTAGATTCTATTCAGAATTATATTTACACTTCTTTCTTTTATAGCAAAACTTCGTGAGTCTTGCTTTGACCCTGGAAATATAATGAATGGAACAAGACTTGGAATGGATTATAAATTGGGTTCCACTGTCACATATTACTGTGATGCAGGGTATGTTCTTCAAGGTTATTCTACACTAACATGTATCATGGGAGATGATGGAAGACCTGGATGGAACAGAGCCCTGCCCAGTTGTCATGGTAAGAACAGTTTTTCATTTATTTTAGTTGCTATTATTATTCTTGCTTAGTCCTATGGAAGAAACATGAAAAATTAGAAGAAATTATTTTAATAATATTCTCTTTCAGAAAAAAGACCTTTTAAATGTAAAGATATATATATATATAATAAGTCGGGAAACTATTGATTCAAGTTTCTTTTTTCAACATTAGATAAACAGTGTTACATGTTATTATTGTGACTAGAGGGTTACTAATAATATCATTCTCTACGCTGGCAGGTATTCTTTAAATAATTAACAGCAGAGTATAGAGATTATTCCATATATATGTATTTAAATATAGCATTAAGTACATTTTGGATGTCCCAACATATGTTTGTTTCTTTTTTGTTATTTCTGGTTATGAAACCACATAGATGCAATATTTCGTGGATACATTATGTCAATTAAGTTGTTGGACATATGAGCTGTAGAAAAATTATGTTGAAAAGCATGAAAGATCCAATTATTCAAACTTTTATGGATATGAAGAACTTTGCTCATTTCAGAAATCTTGACTTCAGGTATATTACCACTGACTGTCTCAAGCATCATCATTTTCAGATTTAAACTCTAATAAAAGATTAAATTTTTATTTTACTGATTTCTTAACAGAAATAGCCACTTCAGATTTTTCACTTTGTGAAGTCAAATATTCTGTAAGATTAAGGACACATGCCCTCCAATGTATGCAGTTATTAACAGCAAAATGCAAAATCACAAGATTAACATTTGCTACATAAGTTAAAATACAACTAACCTATTCCTTTCAATTCCTTTTTATAATTTGAAGACAAAAAACCCGGTTAAATCCATTTCCAATTTGAATAAGTGTATATCTCAAATAGAATACAGAATTTCTTTATTGTGTATTTTAAATTTCTGTTGCATGTGGGATAGTGGAGTACCAGCGAAGCAGAAAAAAAACAAACTTAAATCTAGAGAATAACCAATATTATAAGCATATGAAGAAGTTCAGTATTTTTCTTGTTCACCAGATTATCTGTCATGCTCTCTAAATCAGTGTGCTCATAGCTGCAGCCAAGTAGGCCAGAAGAGAGGAAGGGAAAACCTTCAATATTTCAGGTGACTCCCTCAGCTCAAGATACATGCTTATATTATATATTATTGGTCATGTAAAGAGTACAAATCAAAACACATAGAAAAGCTTTTCCTATTCCAGGAAAATAGAACTTGATCAAAGAGAAGAGAACTTGATCATTTCCATGAAGAAAAATATTAAATAAATATCATGGATACCTGTGCAGGTGAAACTGATACAAGGGTCCATAACCAGACTCTATCAAGTAAAAACTCTTCTTGTTGCAATTAATGTGGATATTTTCACTGAGTAGTAGAATCTCAGTAAAGGAGGATAGAATACCATCTTCATACCCCTTCTAAACAACTTGGTGTAACTTAACATACTCCTGAGAGATGAGTTTAGCCCACACAGAGAAAGGAGTTATGGGTCTTTCTAGTTCTGAAGTCTGCCCTTTTAGATAAAATGTAGTCAAATATACATTCTCCATTCATAATATCAAAAATAAAGGAAGGTCATGACTATTAGTCGACAAGGACACCCATTTGGGATGGCTTTAAGTATTCTCTGAAAATGGTACATCAAGCCCCATACAAAATCTTTTTTGAGGAACACTGGTGTTCTGTGTCTGGCCAGGCTTCATTAGGAACTGGCTGATGAGTTCAGTCTCTCAAAACTTGCTTTCCTGAAATGCGCAAAGCTAGAATATATGAGTGTCTATAGACCCTAAAAGACAAAAACTGATGATTTTGGAGTTAGATAAAAAATGAGCAATTTTCGCAATTCTACCTTTATTCCCTAATATTTTATATTACCTGGCTCTATGTGCATTAGGCATGATTTGCATTTGGTTGAAATAGTTTTTTTTTAAAATGACCTTGGGCCTTTCTAGTAAGTGTGGGAAGTGAACCAAACATTGGCTTCATTCCTTTATGAACACATGCAAAGATTATCCAGGCTAATACACTAAGCTATTTGGTATTTCATGGTGGATATGAAGAACAGGATGTAATTAACATATGCAGATGAAATATTACTATAACAGAGACAGTGATTAATGATTTCTTTTAGCTACACCAACTATACATAATTTTAAATCTTTGGTAGCAAACAACAATTACTTACAAAATAGCAAAAAGCCCTGTAATGGAAAGTCATACTTATAACTGAGTGTGAAAATCTTGTTCCTATCAGAAGAAATCATTTATTGATCATTAAAAAATATTACTGCATTTCATTACAGTGTGTTGTTTAATCCTTGAAAATATTTGAATCCAGAAATTCTGAATACAGAAAATATTCTGTATATTGGATATGGTTAGATATCCATATACAGAATATTCAATTGGTTTATTTCTTTTTCCATTGATATTAAGTTGTTATAGCTATTTGACATAGCTCAAAGAAGGTCTATATCTGAAAACTTTTAATATACAAGACTGCACAGAAAAGTTTAGTCTTAATGTTTAGTATTTTGTAATACAATAAGTGTTGGAATTTTTTTCCTTATTAAATATAGAATACTTTATCAGTGCTTTTATACATCACATTGTTATGCACTTTTTACAGAATGAAGCTGTGATTGTAATGTGGTTAGTGCATACTGGCATAGTCTCTTGAAACCATGACTTTAGTCAGACAGGTTTTTAACATGATAAATCATAGTCAAACTTCAAACTAAAGTCAAATTTTGCATTTGAATGTAAAGAATTTGATCAAAGCATTTGGAATCTTCATTAAAATTTTTTGTCCCATTCTGCGTTTTTTGAGTACAAATGTAGAATTCTTGATTATATTCCCAAATCCTCAACTATCATATCATAAGCAATGAAAAAAAGAAAATTTTGAAAGGCACAAAACTGTTGTTAGATGGCTACATTAACTTCCTTATGTGGCATTTAACATTTTCATATTTTTTAAAAAAGCAACCAAACAAAATACACTTCTGGGCAATGTTGTTTCTTTGGAAGTGACAGAACAAGTTGAATTAATATGTAAAGTGTAAGTAGATCAGGATCTTATTACACCAGGACATTATGACAGGGACACTGTAGACAGATAGTAGTAACTATTTTGGATTAGCTACAGTTGTTACTCATTAAATGTTTGTGGGATTCTGCTAAAAAAATCTTTAATTTTATCTTTAATTACTTCTAATTATTTTATTAATTTAACATGTCAGGATGATATGTGTCTTTGCAGTTCTCTGAAAGAGTCTTGTTCCTCAATGTTATTTTTCTTTAAAATAATGTCCCTATGGCAGAGAATTAAGTCTGGAGAAAACACATTGCCCTTACACTTTGGAGGTGGCAGAGGATTCAGTGAGATAGTAGAAAAGAAGGAGAGATGCAGTGAGGATACAAAGCAAGAATGGCTTATAATCACTAAAGAATTCCTGCAAAAACTGAAAGTAATTCTCTGAAATCTAATGTTCATCATTCTCATATTAGGAAAGGCCCTCAGACAGAATCTCTGAGGATTGCATGAATTCTAATGACTGGTATTTATGGTATAAAGAGTGGAACAAAATCACTGAGAGAAGTGCAAAGACTAACATAAGTTAACATTCCATTAAGGTAGTAAAAATGCTAAAGGTGTTAAGACATGTTTAAGAGGTGGCAGAGGTGATGCTGCAATTGTAGTTGTCATTTACCTCTGACACTTTCATTTAAAAGACATTAATCCCTACTAATTTCACGTTTGAATTATGACTAGCTAAATGATGTCAGAGTGAAAATCATTAACTGACATGGTCATGTGAACAAGTTGTGCCACCTTTTCATGGATTTTCAGTATTGAGTCATCCTTCCATCCTTCTGACTGGATTTCTTCACTCTTTATTATAGAAACTCTTCAAAAATGACCATTCATATAAGTTATAGTTATTATTTTTCTCATATTATGCGCTATCATCATGTACTTTCATGCTTAGACATCTTTGAATAGGTAAGGCATTCAACTTCATGACATTTACACCATAAAAGAAAAAGACAAAATTGATGCTTTTACTTTAAAACTACTGTCAACTCAATAGTTCCCTTAAATATTTTTAAATAAAATCAGTAAAACCAGTAGTGGGAAAGAAAACCCCATAGCCCCTTGG
This sequence comes from Campylorhamphus procurvoides, assembly GCA_013396655.1. Lineage (NCBI taxonomy): Eukaryota > Metazoa > Chordata > Aves > Passeriformes > Dendrocolaptidae > Campylorhamphus > Campylorhamphus procurvoides. The sequence goes on along the minus strand of WBMV01000282.1, from coordinate 215,736 downwards.
AATGTGTTTATGATACTGTGCATGTGACCACCTACTCTGTTAACTCTGTGTAACTTTGTGCTTAAAGATGTGAAGAATTAAACAACACATGAGGAGAGGGAACATGTAACAGTGTAGAAAGGAAAAATTTGTCCTTTAAAGTAATAAATGCTTTACTTAAAATTGCCCTATATTGGCTTATTACAAAGCAATTCTCATTTTCTTTTTGCCCAGAATAACATGTTTGTTTTAGAAAATCACATAGACAATGACCTGAGTACTTAGAAGTAGAAATGAAATCAATTAGGATTGCATTTTGAATATGAAAAATGCTATTTAAATGCTAAATACTCTGAAAAGTTAGTTCTTAATAGCCAGCTTGAAAAGGCAATTGAAGGTCTTTTGAAGAAATTATAAAGTATTTTATTTTATCATGATTGAAATATCTTCTGAATACATAATTTTTATTCCCAAGCTTCCACTCTGCATTTTCCACAAATATATGCCCATCACTTTAGCATTCCAAGCTTTCCACCAAGTATAGTCAGTGGAAAGAGGCAGGCTTCTTAAAAGATTACCAAAGGGGATTCTAAGAGCTTGTTAAGAAGGTAGATTTTTCCTTTTGCTTCTGGAGTGCATGTATTTACCCTTCTTACATCCTCATCAGGAAATACTAGATCTAGTGAGAAATCTGAATATATATATCTACATAGAACAAAATCTGTAATGGAGGGATATATGTGTTAAAATTTAGCACTCAGATTTCTGAGAAAGTAAAATATAGGCATCTGAGTGTACCCTAACCTATAAACCTTGCATTACAGACCCTTTCTGGTATGACCATACTCATTAATCTTCCTCCATGGAAAGGAGACTTTTGTACACCAAGAACTGTCAAGTCAAAAAACCAAGGAGAGAAAAAACTAACTTCCACATAGTGGATTTGGAAGTAATTGAGTAAAGATTTAGTTACTCGTATATACTTCTGGGAGATAGTAGTCTCATTTTCTCCTAAGATATGTGACTGATTGTTTATTGTAAAATACACTAATAGTTTGGGGAGTAGGAAATAAACTTAAGATCTTTCTATATGACTATGCAGATAGCTGGTATTTTGCTGAAAACCCCACATTTTTTTTGAAAATGTGACTGAGTTAAAATCTTAGCTTTTCTTAAAGATGTTTCCTTCATATCAGACAAAGTTTGAAAATGTTGCTGGAATTAACTATAAATACTAATAATTCTAGAAAAATTTAGAAAACAAAATAAATACAGGCATAAACATACTCACAGCAAGCATTACCCTGAGTGTCTGAACTTTTGCATATATATTTGGAATTCATAATATGGCTTTACAATGTCCATTGAATAATAAATGTTGTGTGTAATTATTCCAAGCTTTCATTTAAGAAGCAATAATGTAATGTAATAGTAAATAAAGTATAAGAAAGGAAGAAATTTGTTAATTACAACAACTTCATTAAAATCAGCTGCCAGAGAATCCTAATTTCCAACATATTTAAGTAGAGTGCATTGTAAAATCAGGCACTTCATCTTCTATTGAACTAAATATGCAGCTCATTTTTAGAAGCATAGTTTAATGAAGGAAATGTTAAAAAGTAGAAAGAGCTTAAGCTATATACACTTGATTTTTTTAACAACTTTAATTTTTTTATTTTCTTTACTGTAAAAAATTGATTTGAAATCAAGCATATCTATCCAAGCCATAATTTTAAATAGGTTTGCAGATATGCAACTGTTAGTTTCAATAAACATTTTGAAAAAGCAAGGAAAATGTAACAGACATCTTTAATATTTGTGTGAATACCATGTAAATGATAAAATATGTAAATTCACTGGTGGAGTTTCAAATTTTTTGGCTATAAATTTATATAGAAAACACATGTGAAAATACAGAATAATGTATGTGATTGTTTTCTCATTTAGAATATTACTTTTTTTTTTTGCTTTGAATATGTAAATTTTCAAGTAGAAGATTGGAAAACCATTATTTTACCTTAAAAAAATATCTTTCATCATTTATTTTGAGGCAGAGAGAAAAAACACTTTTAGCACTAGTTTACATAAATATATGCTTGTTTCTGTATTTACTGTTAGCACCATAGGTGTGTATTTTTCTTTGTAGTTTTCTAGAACAGACAAGGTGACTGCAGGGTATTCTGTTCTTAGAAGAAAAAAAAAATCACTGCCATTTATTCACACAGAGTAGCACATATTTATTTTCCTAAGTCTGCAAGACACTGAAGTAAGATAGGATTATGTAGCATCAGTGAGTAATCATGGTAAATCAATTAATTAATAACTGGAATTAAAGGAACTGATCCAGTCATCTGCACTGGCTATAGCTGACAAATATGCCTATTTCTAACTTAACCTGAGGCATCAGTCAGAAGGTCCTCACTCTTGTCTAATAAGATTTCAGTAATCAACTGGAAGAAGATTTATTAGTTGGGATATGTTCATGGTTACATATACAAGACTCATTTCATTCTTTTCACAAGTTTTGTCATCTCCACATTGTCTGTCACAGTGGGGACTAGGGGAGGGTTATGGGGAATAAAGAAACCCCTGCAGTTAGGAAGCTATGTTGTTTCAAATTTTTATTGAATTTTCTTTTCTTTCTTAATTGGGATACATATAGCATTTAGTCAACATAGTATAGGAATGGTAAACAAGCAAAAGAGTACAGATACCTCTTTTAGATCCCGTGTTTCTTGGCATTTAACTCAGAAGCTGCTTGTATTACAGTTTGTTTGTTTGCTTGTTTTTTTCTGAAGTTACACTCTTTTGAAGGAGCAGCGTCTTCCACAATAAAACTTTACTCCTGGTATTGAGGTATTCACTGGAACCTTTTCATGACGTATTTCTCTTTTATACCCTAAAGTGTAGCTGTGTGTTAAGAAGTTAATACAATAAATGACAACGCTATGCAACACACATCCATGTATTCCAACAGAAATTGTTTGGTTGTTATGAATTTAAAGGGTTACAGTTTCTTTACTGTTGTACTGCACATTCTGTTTCTATTGTTAGTCAGTTACTGACTAAGCTGGCAGTTCAAAGTTTTACATGCCTGGAAATACACTGTTTTGTTTTGTGGGTGAATTTTTAATAAAAGATATTTTCATGCATTAAGCTGTATTTACATTTACAGTCAAGAGCAAATATAAGTAATAAAGGGCCAGAGAACATTAATTACAGTGCGGTTTTATTTCTCTTTAGATTACTTACTGGTGATTCAGTTAACATCTTTCATTTCATTGTTGCCTTAAGGAAGGGGGAAAAAAACTTTCCCAGCTAACTTTATGTGGGTAAAGCAGAGAAGAGTTCTTTTACTTATAGGGTTTTATGGTACAGAATATAAAGGAGTATAAAAGAGTATATAAAGTATAAAAAGAGTACAACACGTGTTGATAAGTAACAGATAGAAAAGACCGGTGCTAGGATGAACTCATGGCCTCAGGAATACCATGTGAGCTCTTTTCCAAGCACCACCGCTTCAAAACATGCAGAGTAAATTAATCCGAAAGGCGTCCCTTTCATTTAATTCCTGGCTGTTTCCAGCCAAACCCCCTGAGCCACTCTGCCATGTTTTACCAAAGCAAACAAGGGACAACCC